>JANVCK010264178.1:4006-15500 GCA_026546655.1 Epizoanthus illoricatus
TGCATGTCACTGCAACACTGGTGTGCATGTTGGTGTTACTGCAACACTGGTGTGCACATTAATGTCACTGCAACACTGGTGTGCATATTGATGTCACTGCAACACTGGTGTGCATATTGATGTCACTATAACACTGGTGTGCACATTAATGTCACTATAACATGTACACTGGTGTGCATATTGATGTTACTGCAACACTGGTGTGCATATTGATGTCACTATAACACTGGTGTGCACATTAATGTCACTATAACACTGGTGTGCATATTGATGTCACTGCAACACTGGTGTGCACATTAATGTCACTATAACACTGGTGTGCATATTGATGTCACTGCAACACTGGTGTGCATATTGATGTCACTGCAACCCTGGTGTGCACACTGCTGTCACTGCAACACTGGTGTGCACATTAATGTCACTGCAACACTGGTGTGCATATTGATGTCACTATAACACTGGTGTGCATATTGGTGTCATTGCAACACTGATGTACACATGGCTGTCACGGTATTGTCAGGTACCTTCACACGAGTGTGCACATTGTTGTTGCCTTGCCCTCTGGTTGAATAATCTTGTTTTAGTTTTCGACCTTTAAAACCATTACTAGGTAACTGTAACAAATCCAGTCGGCATGTGCGTAACGTGGAAGAGGGGACTGCCTCCATATTGGACAGATAAAGGATGTAAGTGGATCGCTGAAGAGTCCGATGATAAGATAACCACGTGTACTTGCAACCATCTCACCATCTTTGCTGCCTTGATGGACCCACATGGAACCCCGGTGAGTATTTTTAACTACATTAGAATATCGCACCTTTACTCAGTTATTTAGTTTAGTTGAACACAGCTCCTATGTTCTGACAAAGAAAGAGAGCGATAGAACGTTTTGGATCCTATTACTTAGTTATGACAAGCGTCCTGATTCGTTTGCATCACCGATATGTTTATATACTTTAAAACTAATACGTTTTCAATGTTGCAGATTGCTGCCCAACACAAGCAGGCGCTGGAGATCATCTCTACTGTTGGCTGTTCAGTTTCCTTGTTGGCAGTTCTCCTCACCATTGGTGTAACTTTATTTTTCTGGAGAGTGTTGAAAGGTCCGCGGACGATCGTCCTGATCAACCTTTGTCTGGCCATTGCCGGTGCTTGTAGTTTGGTTGTTAGCGAAGGCTCAGCTCGTAGTACCTCCGTAAGTGATTAGAAGTGTATGTATATTAATAAACAGTATCTTCCCTAAAGTTATAGACTTTTGGACTTCACAGCAATCGTACGTGTTGTGGAATATGCTTTAACTACAAATATTTCCGGACTCTTAAGTTTCCAACGTTAACCCTACCCAGGCTGAGCTTTTTCAGCCTCAATGTACATTTGTTTGACATTGGTTACGTGGATGTAAGGGAGACGGTGGAGGGGGGACGCTTATTCAAGGAAAATGCGGCATGTGATGTTTTTTTAAGCCTGGTTTCCACATGATCTGTAACGGTTGGCGACGGTCTGCGGCCTGATCGTCGAACCTCTTCGATGGCCCCACAGACAAGTCTTTCCATTTATATACCAGTGATCGCAGACAAACGAATCCCATAAACCAAAATGGCAGCAATAAAAATAAGGCCGATAGAATTTGATTATCTGCTTCTCGTCAGCCTCTTTCATGATATCGGCGAGATATTTTGATCAACTTTCATCTTTCATCACTAAATTTCGGTTCACAGAAATCGCCTATGCTTTCACTCATACTCTTGGACGAAGCCTTAAATACTGAGAGGCACATCGGCCTAAGCCCATGGCTTATTTTGGGGGGACGTATTTGTACGGAGGAGCTCAATTTCGGGAAAGCGGTGCTTGTTATTGTGGATATTTTTCGTCTTGAAATCGACCGTACTTTAAGTACATTATTATAAGCCAGGGGGGCTTATTTTCCTAGGGCTAATTTATAACCGGGGAGATTATTAAAATATCGAAAGTTGACGCAACGTATAAATACTAGTAATGTGTAAGAATATAATTTGTATACTGTGCTCTGATATGCCGTTTATATGGATTTATTACCTTTTTCAGGTCGGTTGTACAGTTATGGCGGCGTTGCTCCATTTCTTTCTGCTCGCTGTGTTCGCCTGGATGTTGTGCGAAGGAATTCTCCTCTACATTCTCCTGGTTCAGGTGTTTGGGGGAAGTCCCAACGAAAAAGTAAAATACTTTCTCATCTTTGGATGGTGTAAGTCGACATATTTGAATATGCAGGCGAACTTTACTAGAAATTTTTGATTGTACGTATTTTAATGCGAAAGCATTGAGTTCAATATATACCGCAGATTTTGAAACCACAACCTTGCAATTGTACATCATGTAAACAGGTAGTTGAAAAAAGCCCTGCGGGGAGCACCTGTATATATCTGTATCTGTATCTGTATCTGTTGTTGTGGCTGTGGCTGTGGCCGCATCCGCGTCAGCGTCCGTGTCTGTATCTGCATCTGTATCTAAAATAACATTTCCTGCCTTCTGAGAGTAAATTCCAGCAAGTTTAGATTTTAGGATTTTTCTGTTCTTTAGCAGCCAGAGCAAATTATTTGGGATGGGGGAGTGGCCGGGTATACGGGGCCGCGGCTCCAGCCCCTGGTGTGGGCCTGATAAGATACTGCGTGTCAATCGTTCTCCCCACCCCCTGGTACATGTATCTGAATCTAATCGATTATCTGCTCTATGTGGACACTACTTATTCTCGTCTCTATAACTGCTTTCTTACCGACAGGCTTTCCTGCAGTCATTGTGGCGATATCCTTGGCAGCTACAAGGCTTGAAGGTTACGGTTACAGGGAGGCGTGCTGGCTGTCAGTGGACAATGGACTCGTTTGGGCCTTTGTTGCGCCAGCAATCATCGTTACACTGGTAGCGGTTTCTCTACTTATTGGGCTGGGGATGGTGATTATCAGTTAGGGGCCGGCCATATAGTTTTGATGGGGAGGAGGGGGGTGTGGAAGAATTTCGAAAAGAAATTGCACGAGCTAGAAAGGCAAAAAAACATAATTTGCACGACACACTTACAAAGGATGCCACATTCGACAACTCGAACTTTTTCCACTATATTTCCCTTAAAGGTTTGAGTTATCGTGAGTCAGCCGTATATAAAATAACTCGCTTGAATGAGACAAAAGTTTACGGGATTTGCTGTCCTAACAGATCAATGCTGTAGTGTTCGTGCTGGTGTTACGTAAATTGATGGGCACCAAACACGTCCAGAACAAGAGCGAGGCGGAGAAGGTGCGCACTGGAGTGAAGGCCATGGCTGTTATTCTGCCTCTGCTGGGAATCACCTGGATCTTCGGTCTGCTGGCGTTTGGATCAGCGGCTGTCGCCATTAAGTACTTGTTCGCAATCTTTAACTCGCTTCAGGGATTGATGATTTTCATCTTTCACTGCCTTCTGGACAAACAGGTGTGTACATGATACTAAAATTGGCATAATTTAGTTCGATATTTCATTTGGCATGAAGTTGTTTGGAGGTTTTTTGTCGTGGATTTTTTGGATTTCCATTCTTACAGTATGTTATTTTTGCGGTTTGGAATCACAATAGGGCCGTTCACACGAGAGAAAATAAGCCGCGGCTTACATAGGATGTGCCTTACATAAGACGCGAACGGAGCCATTTATACGAGTGCGGCTTACCTAGGGCCCGCCTTACATAAGACGCGAAGGGAGCCATTTATACGAGTGCGGCTTACATAAGACACGAACTGCTCCTATAAATGGTTCGCGTCTTAGTTCGCGTCCAGCTAGGTACAGCCATTACGTATTGTATTTACTTTTTAGCTTGTGAAAAGAAATCAAGCTGAAATTCACGACATTTGAGCAGGAAAGAGTTTGTAAAAACATGCAAAGACACACAATATGCAACTTCGTTATACAGTACACCTGAAATGATGAATGAAGATGAGAGTTGACAAGATTCGCAAAACAAACATACAAAAACTTTCATCAACATTCATAAAAGTTAAACATGTTCAAACTTGATGAGAGAGCATATAGGAATCGATGAGAGTGCATGAGAGTTGCAGGTTAAACGAGAGCGAGAAGTCCAACTCTCATCAACTCTCATGCTGGTTTTATTCCGCCTGAAGGAGAGGAGAAGATCAGATATTCTTGTAATGTACAATACTGTCTGGATCTCAGTTTCAGGAGCGTTGAGGTCTCAGTTTCTTAGGTTTGTGTTTCCGATGCATATTTTATTATTACGTTTAACCGCGGCCCACAGGGCTGAGCTCTGACAACGAAAGTGTGGCCTGGTCCCAGGCATTTTAGCAAAAAATTACTATTTCTGATCCAAATTGAGTATAGTTTGAATAACACAGTTCGATGGGTTCATCAGGTGCAAGGAGCTTTCAAGCACAAGTACCTGAAAGGGTCTGGAGTGACGTCAAATACAGCAACTACAACCATCGATTCCTCCTCTAAGGGCAAGAACAAAGCTAAAAACTGGCTGGTAAAATCGGGTAAGATTGAACTACAAACAGACGCGAAATTGAACATATTTACATTAAATGCTGAGATATAGACGGACGCGTACGTACGCGTACATGACAGTCACGAACACATGTACGGACAAGGAAGCGAACATGCATATACACGAGCACAGACACAGACACGGACACAAGCCCTAACACGGACATATACATGGGCACAGGCACATGCACAGACCACAAACACGGACACAACAGCAACAACAACAACGACAGCAATCTTTATATAGCACTTAAAAATAAGTTATTGATTGACAAACTATATGAAACATAGGACTGCAGGGGCTAGACTAGACAGCTGCCCATTAAAGATGGAAAACTAAGAATATTCAGGGAAAAGATGGCCTAACTAATCGCAATGCCATGAACTACACACACTAAGTTATAATAAATAGTTTCTGTACACACAGACACAGACACGGACACGTGCACAGGCATAAACACAGACGCAGACACGAACGACAACGCCAACACGAACACGAACACGGACACAAACATCAACGCGGACGCGAATGCTAACACAAACGCGAGCACATACGCGGACACGGACACCTACACGGGCACGGATACAGACACAGATCCAGACCCAGACCCAGACCCGGTATTCATTTACACCGGCATGGACACGGGCACAAGCGTAAACAGACACAACCACGACCACGGATACGGAGACAGACACAGATACAGACACATAACAAAGACTTTAAAGTAGACGTATGCATGCAGATATACTGATTTATTTACTTATCTGGGATCTGCATGATATTCATTACTAAGGGACGGACAATTTGCACCTTTTGCGCTTTTCCCTAACACTTAATCGACAACACAGTCAATTGATATCGTTCTATTCAACCACCATATTTTAGCCACTGCCAAGAAACAAGGAAATGTTCAGTCCGAGATGCTACCACTAACATCAAAGGACAAGTTATCTGTGCCAGTAAGTTCACCAAATGCAGCAACTACTAGTGATGTCTATACTGCTTCTTGATGGGTATCGAGATATAAAACAGCAAAGTGTTCGCCGTCCACGAGACTCTGTAAATATGTGGTGGGGCGTAGGGGTGTTAACGGAGCTTTCAAGTAAAACAAATGACTAGTTGCTAAGGAAAATTAAAGCTCCGTTGTGTACTACATTTTTATGCTAGGAGGATTTAATTAATAGAAAATAGCTTTTAGAGCACAGAGAAAAATTTTGTGTGGTTGATGACATCATCACTTTCCATATATATACCTTTTTCTGAACACATTCCTGTGGATGACTCGTAAAAAAGTATGAAGCGATTTTCCAAAAATTTAACCACGAACTATTTATTATCGCAATAAAAAAGATGACGTCATTCTATATTTCCTTCCACAGCAGTTTTTCTCAAAAAACGCTTTATACTTTTTTAAACCCCTCTTTTTATCCGATTGAACAACAGTAATCTTTGCTACGCTCTCTTGTCCAAGCCGAACGTGTTATTAAACTCTGAAGCTGCAAAATGTATTTTCCATATATAGAAATTGGATGACGTCATCAACCACACCAATCTCTTTTCTGTGCACCAAACAATATTTTTTTATAAATTAAAGTCACCTGGCCTAAAAGATAATGAAGAAACTAAGTTTCAATTTTCCATAGCAACCAATCATTTCTTTTACTTGAAAGTCCCCTTAAGAGTATTGGAAGGGGAGGTAGAGGAAAGGCTGGCGGAAGAGGATGGAAGGAGGCGGGGAGAAGAGGAACCGGCAGAGAAAAGGGAGAGGATAAAAATATAGAATGGTGATTGGGAACAGAAAGGGCGTCTTTCCTTATCTGTCCTTAGCTAAGCTCTCGGTCCCTTTTGTAGGACGCAGGCTCCATTTTCTCTGGAAAAATTGTGGAAAATTTGACGCTTTCCTGATAGATAATGAAATGTTTCGCGTTCGCTTCTTACTTTCCGACTGACAGAAATCTTAAAATATCCTTACTGCCTCTCGGGGATAAAATGTGTTTCATGCAGGTCGTTTATTCTTCTAGTGTTATAATCATGTATACAATTGTTCCTTGTGAAGTATTGGCTAAGATAAACAGAAATCTGACTAAATTATTCAGAACGACAGTGATTGCTGTTTCATATCATCAATAGGATCTCCTTGGCGTTTCGTATAGGACTTTTTAAAAACAAAACACATGTATTGTGCTGCAATATATGTTCATTCAAGTTTTCAAGTACGAATTATTTAATTATTTATTTAAGGATCTTATGATTATTATGACATTTTTGAAAGAATTATTATATATGTGTGTAGACTATCAAAATTTTCATTATATATACTCTTTCCGCAGGCGGTGTGTAAATATCATAAACCATTTGCATCGAACTCGTACTCTCCTCAGGCTCCCACGGTTGAGGAGAGTCCCGCTGTGAGGCTGACGCTTTATCACAGACTGTAAGGCCTCTTGGGTCTGTAACCAGGTGTAAATTACAGCACTGTTGTCACCAAACAAAGCTTTAGAGACTTTAAGCAGTTACAGTCAAGGACAAAAGTTGTTGGGTCGACCCATTCGAGGCTTATAAAAAGCATTCTAAACACGTGTCTTAGCTAATGTTACTTTAAAATGATTTAACATGCAACTATAGTTCTCCCCACCCTCCCCCATTTAGGATGGCATCGGCAACGACGACGGCTGCTGAAATTCTACTTTCTCGTTTTCCCTTTTTCTTTATGTATCATCCATTCCTTTTTTATTTGTGTGTGTATGTGTGTGTGTATGTATGTGTGTGTGTGTGTTTGTATGTGTGTGTGTGTTTGTGTGTGTGTATGTGTGTGCGAGTGTATGTGTGTATGTGTGTGTATGTGTTTGTGTGTGTTTGTGTGTGTATGTGTGTGTGTATGTGTGTGTATGTGTGTGTGTGTGTGTGCGTGTGTGTGTGTGTGTGTGTGTGTGTGTGTGTGAGTGCGAATTGACGGAACACGAAACGCTAGGGACAATTTGTATTTTGACGTTCACGTTCCGAACCCAAAACTCAGCTTTTCACGTTGTATTCCTGAAGACGACGGTGGACAGGTGATACATTTCTACATGGCCAGTAGCTGTAAGCCCGAGTTTACAAGTTGTGCTGTTCTTTAACATCTATTTTCCTATATTATTAAAATTTTATGGTTAAAGTTTGATAAAACATTTAAAAACAAACGTTTTCAATCAACACGATTATTTTCTTTTCCTATAGTTTTGCCTGAAAAATGAGTATATTCATTATCAAGAACGTGTAAAATTGCCTTTAGAGATTCAATTTTATAAGCTTTTCTAGGTGGGGCATGCCCCCGGACCCCCTAGAAACTCACGCTTTCAGCACTAGCTAAATTTTAAAACGAGCTTACAAGCCGAAAACGTCTAGCTACGCCCCTGACCGTTTTGCGTTGTATTCAGAAATATAACATGGAATACCTAAGTTCAGGTCTTGTAGACAGCATCAACTTGAGCATATAGAAATTGCCTATTATTCATTCGCCTTTAAAACTACTGTCTCTTGTTCCTACCATTGCAACTCTTTCACATGGCAAACGATAAAAGCGAATGCATGATATAGTCGGAGCTGTTGCCCTATTAGCTGCCTAAAGTCCCTTTATCTACTAGACTGTAGTGCAAAACAAATCGGTTTGTTACGGGCCTGCTAGCTACAGCAAAATATCAGTGTCAGCACAAAGAGGAGACAGTCTTCTTCAGCCAGATCAACTATATGCCCGTAGCAGGGGAGGGGTCGGAGCATGTTGTTTTGTTCCTCTCTCCCTAATACTTTACATACGCTGGAATATCTACAATGTCCTAAGACCCCTCTAATATATTCCTAGTCTTCGTTCACTCAGCTGCCCCTCCTTGTGAGCCCCCTCCCAAAAATTAAGTCTTGCAACGCTTTGTTACTTGGTTGATAGAACTGACACCCAAATACATGTCGTACATGTCTGGACAAGAACGACAAAAATAACCATGATAACAAGCCAACTTTATAGAACACAGTAGGAGTACGTTAGGATGGATGGTCTTGTAGTCAACAAATGTCTTATTATTCTTCACACTCAAAATGTGAGGTCACTGCTTACATTACTAATAAATGGAGAGTACGTGGCTAACGTGACACCTAACTTGCATACAAACACAAATCACATACATACACACCGCGAGTCCTCACACTAATGAATATTTAAAAGAGGGCGAATATTGAAGAAAAGTAAGGAAAATATAGAAAGAATCAAAAGGAGTCAAAAGAGGTCTCGCAGTGGCTTAGCAAATTTAGTGACATTACAAAATATCGCTAAATTAGATATCGCTATATACAATTTTTCAATAGTCTCAAAATTTTCAATACTCTTTCTCTTTCTTAAAAACTAAAGAAATCGCTAAATTTAGTAGTCTCTAAATCTCGAAACAAAACATTCCCTAAAATTAGACGCCACTAATAATAGTAACGTTATGGGATTTTTGTGAATTTTAAGATAGAAGGCAACAGTTCACCACTGTGGTTAACCGCCCGCAGTTTTGTTTTCTAAATACTATTCAAAGAACGAAAAATTACCTTTGTACCAACAACACTACAAGAACTCCTTGCGCAGTACACTGTAGTGGCCTGAAACGTATTCTCGCACCCAGAGTCCACTACGTTTAACACCTCCGGCTGGGACGAAGGACTCTGGCTGCAACACTACCAGAAAACCGAGATTCTCGATCGAAGAGTGAGCGCAGAATACTTGTATTTGAGCATCGATGTTCATCATGCTCCTATGATCTGCGTCAGATCTTGCTTTCTAAAGCCTGGTTTTTGCTAGCGGCCCAAGCACAAGCGCAAGGAAAGGCACAAGCACAAGATTCCTTATTTCACCGTGAAAATGGGCTCGACGCAAGCACAAGCACAAAGTTCCATTTTCCTTGTGCTTTCGCTTGCGTTTTGATAGTGAAAACGGAAAAACGTAAGCCCAAGAGAATCGTCGATAGGTATTTCTTATTTAGCCAATGAAAATACTCATTCGCGTCTGCTACTTCATTGGTCACTTTCGATCCATTGTGAATTCGATCCGTCTCGCATTTAAGATCAACGAGATACATGCGGGCAAGTTTTACTTGACAAGTATTCTTGACAAGTTTTCCTTTTCTTTCGAGTACTGATTTTTTGTCGAGGAAACGTTGCTACAGTTTTGCTTACAAACGAGCACTGAATAAAAGTTGTCAGAACTGGAAGGCAGAAATTATCACTGTCAATCAGAGAATGAAAGGGACACCAGGTGAATCTTGCGCTTATTTCATGTTTTATTTTCACCGGAAGCATAGCTCTTGTGCTGGCGCTTTTCCCTGTGCTTGGTCGCTAGTGAAAACTAGTTTTAAAGCACGTGCCACACGGTCATGCATAGAAAGTCTCCACCCAGACTTCTGACACTCCTCCAACTGGAGCCGCGGGCCGTAATCTCGTATATACCCGCGAATTTACCAGATATAATAATAATAATAATGTATTTATATAGCGCCATTTCTACTAGTTATTCAATGGCGCTTTACAACACTATTAAGAAGAAGATATGCATGAGATATTCGTACGACAGGACTAATCATACCTGAACCGAGCTTTTGTGTCTTCCCATAGACCGCGACAAGAACGGGGCGAAGGGAGAGGAGGCAATTAGACTCCCTTCGTTAACTTCATTATATTCAATGTTTGCAACACAAGATAAGAAACATGAAACTGGTAGAAAAGCCAGTTATTACATCTACCCTCTGGCCTTTAGCAATCGTTCATTTGCCATCCGATTCCACACAATTTGAAAA
Source organism: Epizoanthus illoricatus (assembly GCA_026546655.1). Classification (NCBI taxonomy): domain Eukaryota; kingdom Metazoa; phylum Cnidaria; class Anthozoa; order Zoantharia; family Epizoanthidae; genus Epizoanthus; species Epizoanthus illoricatus. The sequence goes on from JANVCK010264178.1 coordinate 14,312, forward strand.
CTTGGTTAAATACCGAGTAAGGAACACGCCCAGGCCATTAAAGAACTCGGCAAAGCAAGACACACTGTAAAGCCCTTATGGTTGTTATCATTTTTAGCATGATGCTTTCTAGCATTTATCGTATACGAGAACGCGATAGTCGGAGTCACATCACTTTCTTAGTTAAGCACACCAATCAACTATTCGCCCTGAAACTAGCTCGAATAAGCTACCCCCAACACATACACACACACATACATACGTGCACACACACACACGGATACGTACACACATACATACACATTCGTATAAGAGCCCCCCATTACCCATGAACGTATTTTTAAATATTTAAAAATATAGTAAGTTGCCGTAAGGAATCATTGAAGCCATTTTCAGTTCAAGAAATGTTAAGACTGCTGCTGTGCGGCATATAGATTTACGAAATTATGTCCAACAGTAAACTCATTGCAACAACGAAACGAAAATTGTTCTATTATTACAGCATTGTTAATAAACAAAGAACGGACATGATGAAAGGCATTTTCCATATAATACACATTTTTACAATATGTAATATTTCCATGTTTTCCATCGAGTTATGGTAACACAAATGCAAGTTTGGGACAACAAGAAATAGCTGTGGTATACCACGAGCCAAAGGCAAGTCATGTTTTCCATCGAGCTATGGTAAACCTCTTTCAACCAATCAGCGCGCGCGTTATGTCTAATGTGTTTTACAAGAATAACTAATTACAATTGTAATATGTTGTAATATGTTTAATTCTTAACATAAATACTTTATAAGATTAGTAATTGTCCATTTTTGTATTCTGGGAGTGGGGTTGAAGAATTATCTGATTTCAAAAAAATTATTCTTTGCGTTCTAAAATGCACTGCAAGTTACATTTTTCTTAACATCCCTGTTGTTTAATTTTCACTTTCACTTTTACTTCAAGGTGTTCCATTCGTTTCATCCCACAATAGCAAATTATGCTCATGTCGCTCCCCGTTTAAGGGTTTAAATTGTTTCTTCAAAATGAATGTTTCATAAGGAAAAGGCGCATATCTTATCATCTCGTGAATGTTTCATTTTTCACAACCATAGCCGTAACCATAGCCATAGCCATAACTATGGTTATGGCTATTGGCTATGGTTAAAGCCATAACCATATGGGTGAGTGAGTGGGTGGGTGGGTGAGTGAGAGAAGGG
>JANVCK010264289.1:0-10002 GCA_026546655.1 Epizoanthus illoricatus
ACAGTTTAGTGTTTAGTATGAGTGGAAATTTTTACTCGTCCTTTGTATTTCGGCTCGCCCTACGGGCTTGCCAAAATACTGCACGACTCGTAAAAATATCCACCCATACTACACACTAAACTGTCTAATAAGATATATTTATTACATGTACATGTATGTATTATGGCATTAATATTATAAGTCTTAAATCATTATTAATAATAATGAAAATATTATTATTATAATTATTATTATTATTATTTACAAAATGCTTACCTCAGCATCTTCCCCAAAAAACTTATACTTGTAACCACATTCCACAAATAACACGACATCTTCATATTTCCTCTTTATCTCCATAAACTGTTGTTCTAGAGGTGTGTAAACAGTCTTTGTTCTTGAATTCAGATTCTTTAGTTCTGTAAAGTTTACTTCTTGTAGCTCAGTACAGTTGTTGTTGTTGTTGTTATGTTTGCTATGGTTGCTGTCATCTCCTTTGATCATTTTGGCTATTGGTAGTCTTGCAAACTGCTTCAGGCTTGGCTTGCATGAACCTTGAGTACCACCAGTTGCAAAGGTTTGACCAATACACTCTTTGTCATCTTGCTGTCTAGTAACTACAACTTTTTCAGAATGCTTTTGTATCTCTGGTGGTACAGATGAAGATGTGGAGGAATTCTTTGAAAACATTTTCAACTTAGACATCGCTGTTGAAGTAATAGCAACTGTTGTCGCAGAGTCTTCTGTGCACATTTTCATTCTCTTGCACTCCACTTTATCAATCCTGCTTCCTCTTGTGACTTCTCCATCATCACTTTGTCTCTAAATAATATTTCACATAAAAGATTTTTAGTATAACAGCAATTTAACATGCTGTTCATTGTACAAGGCAAACACAAATTACGCATTTTGTAAAGCTAGTCCAGTCCATTCCATTCCATGCCATTCCACACCACACCACACCACACCACTCCAATCCATTCCATTCCATTCCATTCCACTCTGATCACATCCTCAGATCTTGTTTTGGAATTTTCAAGTGGTGGGTGGGGTGGGGTGGGGTGTGGGGATTGCACCAACTGCAAATGCCCAAGTTCCCGTCACTAAACACCTGAACCTGGTTTTTTCACCAGATCTAATTTTGAAAGCAAACAAGATCTGGAGATGAGATCAGGGCTTTGTCAATAGGAATGTGACAATGTATGTACCCCTCAGTATGGTTTGCCCCAGGACAATATTGATGGTATTGGAGACCCACAGAAACTGACAAAACTGTCTTGTTCCCTGGTTTGGGAATTTGACTCTTGAGGTCCAGCCCGTAACCAGGAATTTGTTTTGGGGGATTTGAGGAGCCAGGAGTCAATTTTCCATTGGGGGGGGGGGGTGATCGTGAGGGTGATTTTGTTAAAGAAGTGATTGGAAGTGGGTTTGTTTTACTATTTTTAGTCAAGTGCATTTCCAATACTTTTACTAAAAATAATGATTAGCAATTTTACCCACTGAACTCCCCCCCCCCCCCTCTACAGGCATGGAGGTAGTCAATCTTACCTCGTCATCCTGTGTTTTAGTCACTAAAATACAACTTTTGGACACTAGTAGGAAAATTTATAGCTCCAGGGTGGGAAAATTGAAAGAAATATTTGGTAAAATGAAAAGTATTTAAATGCTTGTGGTTTCCCTTCATATCCTAATCCAGGCGAAATTACCTAATTACCAATGAGTGGGTGATTAGGAGAAAGGGGAAAGAACATACCCGCACTGTCATGTGGTCGCCCTGCCTGCGCCCTACCCCCCCCCCTCCCCTTCTGGCACGGCAGTGGAGCGCTTCATGCTCCTGACTGATCAGTTTAATTTGATCGAACGTTTCTAACCTTTGTCTTCCTTGACGACTCCACCACCGTATCATCCGCAATTTCTGATTTGGTTGTTGGACTGAAGAAACTTGAAATCGTAGCTTGAGTTTGGGATTTCGACGCTCCAGCTCTTCTCACTGGTGGTGTCTCGTGTGCATGTGATCGCCTTGTCTGCTCGCGTACCCGCAGCTTACTCAAGTTGATCTTTGGCATTTTTAGATATCTTACGCAAATATTCCAACCAGCAAGTTGTTTTACATTTTAGCGGCTTCTGTAATTCTGTTAATGTCAATAACTTGTTACTTTCAGCGAAAAGTTACCAACCAAAAACCTCTTTCTTCCCGCGATGTTGATTATCGCAATACTCGTGTACTTCGTGTAAGCAAAAATGAGATGATTTCGCTGCAAACGTCTGCTGGTCAAGGACAGCGGCGAGCGGCGGCTCAAGATTCTGACCACGTGAGTATTATTGAAAATGGTGGAGGAAACGATAATCTGAAATTATTTCAAAATTTACTGCTTTTACCTTGCTTTTGTGCCCGCTTTGAACAGCAAAGGCGCAGATATGAAGCGCAAATCAGAAGATGTTGAAGGACTGTTGATATCAAGTTCAACGAAAACAAAGGTACTGTTATTTATTGCTTGATCGTACCTAGGATCAATGATCAATCATGTCTTTTCAATCCAAAGATGACTAGCTCGATCGCGACTGTTGGATTTAATTGAGAGGGAGCCAATTGCAGAATAATTCGCACACATTTTAGGTATCCTATTGATGGACAGTTACTGATTTGTATTTGATTTCAGTAGCATATGTGAATTGTACAGATAGACAAACAAAACACTCCTGAAAATAAATATTAAAACAGTAACTGACCGTCAGTAGGATTCCTAAACATGTGTGCAATTCTGCAATTGGTTTTGGCTCCATTAATCCTAGACCAACTGTAGAACATTTTAGTTGGAGCTACCCACTAAGTGAGCATATAGTCATTTGTTCAATTGTAATATGTAGTTATTAAATCTTGAGAACTACAAGCCTCTGTTCTCTCAGACCATAGAAAATATTTGGCTAAGCCTAAGGCATTTTAACCAGTGTGGATGAAACTGTGGTTGTTACTTGTGAGCTACTAATGCAAAGAATCGAGATGCAAAGAGTCGATGTTATATTTATGTACTTTAAAAAGTTTGTAATGTTACTAGTCTCAGTTCACTGTTCTACACATGTATGCACGCACACACACACTACTCACTATATATCAGTATTAACCTATACTTCCATATATATATAGATATATGTGAGCAAATATGTGAATATCAAGAACAGTTAAAGACTGGAACTCCTTACCCACGAATATAACTAAGCAAAACACTGCAAACATTTATAGCCACTCTGTGAGGCCAAACAAAAAATATGTGTATTTCCGGTTACCTGACCATCCCTAAATTTTGGGTACATGCCTACCATAAAGTTTTTAGAGCAATGTTAATGTAATTTTCATGCTTTAGAAAGATATTCTGGATTTTGATCCTCAAAATTTTACAATGCATCCTCAGTACACATACAGTGGTTAATATTTATAAATAAGCCAAACAGATACCCCCTGAAGTATCAACAATTCATGATAACTGCTTTATACAAGAATTCCTGACAATTATTAGGCAATTTCAATCTTACCAAATAAAATTATTTTAAAAATAAAATACTTCAGTCTCCTACCTACCTACCCTAATTTTGAAATGGATATAATAGGAAACACACAAATCATATATTTTATTTTGGCCTGATGTCACCTCACATAGGCCCTGACATTTTTTATACTTTCGTATTTATTTCCATTACACTTGTCTGTCAGTCTATTTTAACACTAGTATAGGTCTGCACATCTAAAACAATGAGCCTATGCTCTGTGCAGATTAGCAATTTAGATTTAGATCTGAGTGACACTTGGTTAGCAAGTCTGATACTTATTTATTTTATTTATTTATTTATTTATTTACTAATCAGAATCACTTACCTAGTGATAAAATTTGCTGCTGAGATGGCCATCTCAATGTAGTTGATTTCTGTACCATGTGATGTCAGTGGCTCATACCACATTCCTGAGAACCAGAACCATTATTTTGATCTGCTTTGATGTCATTCTCAGCCGAAAATCCCCTCTGAATGCCCACAACTATTACATATCCATGTTTTTCTCTAGTTCTTTAAAATAGAAGTGCATACTGGGCTTTCTATGAGCTGAAAACTGCAACATGTCTTTTTAAGTCACAACAGTTTCTTTGAGAAAGAACTTCACAGACATCCAACATCTCAATATTTAGGACCTGATGAAAGGTAGACAAACATCACATGGTGCAAGAAACTGCTATAGCATGGCACAGAAATCGGTTAGATTGAAACAGCTGTTGTGACAGCAAATTTTACCACTCTTGCTAGTGATTTGATAGTACATATATTGATACCAGTAAGTTAGGTGGCTGAAGGGGGAGGGGCTTGAGCATCGCCAGATTTTGCTCATAATTATATTTTGATTTTTCGATTTTATAAGAGAATTTTCAAACTCACATAATGTACCGATGTAGTGAGTTCAAATTGATTGGATATTTTATACCAGATTTTGAATTTAAGCAACCTTGAATAATTGCACGTTGGCAACTTTGGCTATCTCAAATTTCCCCAGCCTATTCAATATTAAACCTCAAATGTATTGACTTGTACATGTATGTTAGTCATAACATATCTTATAAACTTAGGTTGCCAGTCATCAAGAGGAACCAACAGAGTCCAATAAAGATGGCCTTTATCGTCCCCCAACAAGTGAAGAGATCAGTGCACTAAAAGAGACAGAGAACTTATTCAAATCCAGCCTGTTTCGTATGCAGGTATGTCTAAAAACTTAGTTATGTTCGTTGAGTACTATTCTTCCCATTAGACTGTTGCTCTCTTGATTTTTTTATGGCCTTGAAAGTTACTATATGAATAACTGCAAGTTAGTTTGAAAGCTCTCTGCAATTGCTGAAGTGCAGAGCAGATGGTGTGTTTTCTCTGAAGTACATGATAAAGTTTTTAATCTGAGTTGTCTCAATGAATTGTTTTGTCACATTTATGATAATGACTGTAGTCACTGACCCCAGGAAATATTGTTCTGAAAGTATTGTACATGCATTGTACATATCATAATTTAATTATTAGATTTTCTCCCAATCAGATTGCTGAATTACTCTCAGAGGTACAGCCAAAGAAAAAGAAACACAAAGCCTTGGAGGACTTGCTGCACTCTCTGAATACACTCCTGACAACATTACCAAATGGCCAAGAACATGATGTAAGAGTTGTTCATTCCTGTCTGACCAGTGCTCACTGACTATATGATGATTCCCTCATTTTCTCTTGAAAACACAGTGAAACAGAAGGAGTATACCTGTAGACAAATATGCAGAGAGCATTTGCATGGAAATGAAGCACCCCTACTTCTTTCATCTCCACTTGCCTTCTTCTTGCAGTTTCAAGATGAAATAGAGGGACCAAGTTTGTCATCCCTGATGATGATGAGGTTTAGTTGAAAACATTTCTAAAGCACAACTTTCATAATAGCCTTTTGTTGTTTTATCTGAATTTTTAAATAGCTACCACATTCTGCAAAGTAACTGACAAAATATGTGTAACATCAAACCCTCTCTATTTCATTTTAGTTGCAATAGAGATTCCTACTTTGTCAAGGTAAAGTAGCCATCCAGGAACAAATAACAAGCTGCCAGAGTAGATCCTGAAGACCCCATACACTGTCTTTACCCTTGCTTGACATGTGATAATAAATTATAAAATAGGGTAGATATTTATAACACACATTCTGATTGGTGAACAGAGGGCAAAATGAGTGTTTACATCAGAGGATAAAGACACTCATTTTATCTTTGTCTTATTTCCATTTTATAAAAGCAATACAAAACATCTGCTTGTGTAGACCTATAAACTGTGATATAAACACACCTAAAGTTGTAGAGCACTTGTGAAGCAAGAGAAACACTTGGCTTCACCTCATGTTACTCTTAAACTTCTCTCGTGCTCTACAGCTTTTGCCGTGTTTATATCACAGCTTATAGATGCAAGCAGCTGTTAAATAATAGTACCTGTAGGAGAGAGTAGGAAAGTAAAATTAGTTGTAGTGCTAAGATGAAAAAAGTTTTTTATATGAATCTTTGAACTTTTATTTCCATGGCAACCATACCATGTTTTTGCCACAAAAAGTGAAGTAAAGTAGGTGATACTGAGTGTACAACCTTGTACAGACTTTAAACTTATACTTTACTTTACTTTACTTTACAGATATCAGACACAAGCCGGTTAGCCCAAGATGTCAAGTTCCCTCTCCCTTTTCCTCCTTCACCAGTGAGGGGGAAGTTCCATTTTGTTAAACCATCAGTGGTGAAGGTTGTAGGAAGTTATCTTCTGGAAACTCTCACAAAACCCAACTTGAATGTGGATGTTACAGTACAGATGCCAAAGGTAGAAATATAATGCCTATGAACATCCAGGCATTCTGTATTTATTTTGTGAAGCTACATGTATGCAACAAACTTGAAAGTACAAATTAAAGTCCCACATGTACACTCATTTGTATATTATATACACATGTATATGTACATGTTATTTTGAGACTGAAATCAAAGAAAGAACCAAACAAGACATAAAATACCACAGACTGGGGCACATTTTTTGGTCTACTCCGAAAGCAGTGTAACACTCCAATGACAGTGTAACACATTTTCTTGGACTTACTCCAGTTTACTCTAAAACTGGAGTTACTCTGTTTTACCCCATCTCTGGAGGTGGAGTAAATCAGAGTATGCAAGTTTAGGAGTACTCCGAGAACAGATTTTTGCAGGGTTTTATGGGCTCAAGCTAGTGCCTTCGTGACATTTATACATTGTAACTAGTGCCAGGCTGTAAGCAAAGGTCATAAGCTTGCATGAGGATTGGTAACAACAATAGAATGACATAATACTCTGTTTTGAGATTTCACATTTTTTTATTGTCACTCCGGTTCTACTCCTGTTTACTCCAAGAAGATTACTCCATTCTTGGAATAAACAGAAAAAACTCGCCCTTAGTAACAAAAAGTGGCAACCAGTCAGAAATAGATATATCTTTTGGGGTTCAGGTCTGGAATAGGGTACGAAGAAGTGCTTAATTTGGTCTGGAATGGATAAGGATTGGTTGCCTAGTTGCCTGACGTTGTCGTGGACAACACACCAAAAACATCTATTTTAACTCCAATTCTTGGTGTAAGACTGGTTATCACCAGCATCATCTATATCACTGCAAACAAACAGAATGTCTTATCTGCTGTCATGAAAATTCAAGGACATTGAGAGTCAATAACAGCATGTGAAAATTGTTAGTAAAACGAGAGACAGTGTTTGACTCATCAGTTCTCGTGTGCTGTTATACTTACGAGTTTGATAGATCTGGCCTTATGGTGGCCCGGTTTTAAAGTGTGGTCAGTACAAGACTATTATTTTTAAACAATCAAATTATGTGAACAAAATTGAATAAGTTAAACATGTATCTTATAACCTTATTTATTTAATACTTATTTAGAAACTTTCAACAAGCTCACAGCATATAAGTTACAGGAAGATAAAGTAGAAATCTTAAATCTACCCGAGTGTGTGTATACCATTTTGTTCTCTTTCAGGAGTGTTTCCAGGCCAAAGACTATCTAAACATGCGATATCACTACAAACGAGCCTTGTATCTCACAGTTCTGGCAACACACCTTTCCAAGAGCAAGCTCTTTGACACTATCAAGTTTGTGCACTTCAATGGAGAACTCCACAAACCTATTCTTGTCCTCAAGCCAAAAGGTTTGTATCTGTTTGGGGTACACATATGACTCGACTTGCTCTTTGCAGTCATGTGCACGTATGTGCCTTAGAGGTCGTGGAGATCAACACATTAAACACAATTATATTTCCATGAGAGAGGAAACATAGGAGTAGGTCAATACACATGCCTTTTCAACGGACCCAATTGGGGATGCGAGCTTCCTGCAACCATCTGGCCTCTTGAGCTAAATTTGAATATTTAAAAAATAGTGTTCTTGAATTTCATATCTTTGAAGCAAGAACTTAAATTCTAGTAACAATGCACTGTCTGTTTTGTTCTATGCTTTGCCTATCATTTCAGTTTCTGTGTTAACACTGTCACTGGGCACCCCCTGTATTGGAATTAGTTGATCAAAATGGGGTGGGAGGTAAACGTAACATATGTGCATGTATGCTGAGATTTGTGTCTTGTGAAAAAGGTGAGTCACTAACTGTGTCATTTGTTTTAGCCTATTTCCTTAGTATAAACCTAAACTTTAATCTGATTCATTATAGGTAAAGTTGGAAAGAAATTTGAATTAAAGCTGCATATATGTTTGCCTGATGGAACATTCAAACCTCAGAGATTTTCTCCAGACAAGAACAATGTCAGGTTAAACTGGTTTAAAGGACAAGACCATGACAATGAACAAGGTAATGATTTCTTCTATTTCACCATCCTCCACAAATTCCATTTTCTCCTTACATTTCCTTTCTTGTTGTCATGGAGGATATTTCGATCTTCCAACTCCTCACTGTCATTTCCTGTTCTCCTTCACGGGATAAATACAAACGTCCATCCTTTTTTTGTTCGTTTTTAAGCTTTCAAATCTGGAAAAGGTACAAGTTTCCAAACTGTGGAGTTAAAAAAAAACATATTTTCCCAGTGATTATTCCTCTCTTTGCCAACCCTTCAGGCCTTTTTAACCCTTGTCTTTCGTATTCTTTTCAACCCTTATTTTTGGTCTTCTTTCTAACACATCTCTTTCATCTACTTTTCAGCCCTTATCTTTCTTCTTGTTTCCAACTTTCCTTTTCCCCTTCTTTTCTACCCTTCTCTTTCATGTTCTTTTCAACCATTCTTTTTCATCTTCGTTCCAACCCTTACCTTTCTTCTTCTTTCAAAACCTTCTCTTCATCTTCTTTCCAACCCTTCTCTCTCTTCTTCTCTCCAGTGCTTACCTTCTTCTTTCCAACCATTCTCTCTCCTCTTCTTTCTAGCCCCCCCCCTCTCTCTCTCTTCTTCTTTCCAACCCTGGTCTCTCCTCTTTCTAACCTTTCACTTTCCTCTTCTTTCCAGCCCTTTCCTTTCCTCTTCTTTAAAACTTTCTCTTCATCTTCTTTCGAACCCTTCTAGTTTGTCTTATTTCTTTCCTTTAAGCCGTCTTTCCCACCTTACTTTGATATTCTTTTCAGCCCTTCTCATTGCTTTTCTTTCCAAATCTTCCCTTTCTTCTTCTTTCTAAACCTTCCCTGTCTTCTTCTTTACAACCCTTCTTTTTTCTTCTTTCCAACCCTTCAGATTCTTCTTCTTTCCAATGCTTCCTTTCTTCTTTCCGCCCTTCTCTTTCCTCTTCTTTCCAACCATTCTCTTCCTCTGCTTTCCATCCCTTCTCTTCCTCTGTTTTCCAACCCTTCTCTTCCTCTGCTTTCCAACCCTTCTCTTCCTCTGTTTTCCAACCCTTCTCTTCCTCTGCTTTCCAACCCTTCTCTTCCTCTGCTTTCCAACCCTTCTCTTCCTCTGTTTTCCAACCCTTCTCTTCCTCTGCTTTCCAACCCTTCTCTTCCTCTGCTTTTCAACCCTTCTCTTCCTCTGCTTTCCAAGCCTTCTCTTCCTCATCTTTCCAACCCTTCTCTTCCTCTGCTTTCCAACCCTTATCTTCCTCTGCTATCCAACCCTTCTCTTCCTCTGCTATTCAACCCTTCTCTTCCTCTACGTTCCAACCCTTCTCTTCCTCTGCTTTCCAGCCCTTATCTTTCCTCTTCTTTCCAACCCTTCCCTTTCCTCTCTTTTCAGCCCTTCTCTTCCTCTTCTTTCAAACCCTCCTCTTCCTTTGCTATCCAACCCTTCTCTTCCCCTGCTTTCCAACCCTTCTCTTTCTCTGCTATCCAACCCTTCTCTTCCTCTGCTTTCCAAGCGTTCTGTTCCTCTGCTTTCCAAGCCTTCTCTTCCTCTGCTTTCCAACCCTTCTCTTCCTCTTCTTTCCAACCCTTCTCTTCCTCATCTTTCCAACCCTTCTCTTCCTCTGCTTTCCAACCTTTATCTTCCTCTGCGATCCAACCCTTCTCTTCCTCTGCT
>JANVCK010264622.1:0-15477 GCA_026546655.1 Epizoanthus illoricatus
CCCCCCCCCCCCCCCCCCCCCCCCCCCCCCCCCCCCCCCCCCCCCCCCCCCCCCCCCCCCCCCCCCCCCCCGGCCACAAGGGCCCGGGAGTGAGGGACTATTGGGGAAGGTAAAGTTTTGATACTTCTATTGAACGGCGGTGACGCTCTCCTGGTCAGCAGAGCCACAAAGGCCTCGCCGGGGAGCCCAGCTACATATAACTCACCCACGCTGTTCAGTTTGACCTTCTTCATTTTCCAAAATTGTCTGTGATTTTTAGAATATGGTTAAAAATGTACCAGTATGATTAAAAAATGGGTCTCAATATACTTCTTGTACCTGTTTTAATGTGTTTGTAAAGCGTCATAGAATTTTTTACTATGTACGCTATAAAATTTAGATTATTATTATTATTATTGATTTACCAAATATATCTCAATATATAGGCTTTTGCACTACTCCACTAGCTAACAATGTAAAAATTTGATCGAAGATATATACTACAGTTACTCACTGCTTTTAGGTGAGATATTGTAGAATATCCCACGAGTCACTTTTATTTACCATGTACACAAGAGCCATTTATAGAAAAGTGCGTATGCCTGGAGAATGGAGGCTGTGTACAGTATGCCCTCAATTCCTGGCTGTTTGGAAGACAACCAAAGGATTCGTTCCCAGGGTCCTTTCATTTCCGATTTCCTCGTGAAAGTACTTGCACGAGGAGACCGGAAAATGAAATGACCCTGGGAACGAGGTTGATGAATACACCGACTTGTGATATGTTATTATTAAAATAAACGCATTATTGCCCATAATAGTCTCAAACAAACACTTTACGGTAAATATAATATGTATGATATGTAATTACGTTAAACCGTAGTTGATAGATGGTGAGAATTTCTTGATATAATACTCCTCAAGAAATTGTAGTTGGGACCAGTTGATGTTGCAGTCAACAATGGTGACGTTATAGGAGATTAAAGTTAGAAACCGTAGCGGAAAGTGAACAGCTAAAGTGAAACGCCAATTGGTCACAGATACAATTTCTTGAGGTGTATTATATCGAGAAACGCTCACCACGTGTCAACTACGGTTTAAAATCCTCAGAAAAGTTCCAAAGGTTTCGATTGTTAAGAGCTAACATGTTCGGGTCATTCAATAGATGTTGTAAAATACGAATTGTTAGTCCATCACGTTTTAATTAGCTGTAGTAGTATAGATTTTTCTATATATAGCCGTTAGCTTCTTGTATTTTTCACATGGATGATAGTAATGTGACATTAAACATAACATATTCCATTTGTAAATCGTTTTCTTTTATGGATACTAAATTATATTTTGATTATTCCAAAATGTTTATTCTCGGTCTCTGTTTCGTCTTGTATTTCCTAGGATTGTCAGGCACTAATGAATATTAAGAAAAACTAATTTGCAGAACAAGTTTGAAAGCAAAAATATTGTGATCAAATCATTTGTCACCACCCTCCCCTCAAATGCAACCTCTCAGGGATCAACCGAAAGCAGCTGTATATGTACCTGGATGTAAAACTGTCTGATCTCTTCCCCAAGAGATGGAGTGCTCCTTTAGATATCGCTAAAATAATTAGAGAAACATTACTGAACATCACACATAGACAGCGACATGAAACAGTTTCGCTTAATATATTATTTATTTGTTCTTTGACTTTCCGCGATGTGTGCAAAATAATTTATCTGACATAGATATATTTACATTCATGATTATTTACAGCATTAATATGGCGTGCGGCGATAATACGAATTGTAGTTTTAGATCTCGCAGATCACTGATGGCAAAAGGAAATGTCAATGTGTGTCACCTACGTCTGATTTGCATCTGGCCTTATCTGTTCACTTGGTCCATTCGGGGTTAGCAGTGGACAGAAGGAACCTGTACTCGGCCAAGCCCTACCTTTCTATGCGAGGATTAGCTTGCGAGTATCAATGTCAAAATTTGGTTTTAAAGTACAAAATATTCAGTGTGTGTGAGAGCAGTGAAGCACCGTATGGGGAAACTGAGTATTATTCGCATTATTGCGGCCTATGAAATAGGAACTTTACAAACAACCCCGATTTTATCAACTACGGGAGGGGAGGGGAGGGGCTAATAATAGAGACCAACCGTCTTTACATGGTTTTGTGGGTCCCGACTGAGTAAATTGACCACTTTCCGGTTAGTATATATAGATCTCTTAGTTTGTCTGACTCTTACTAAACTTGACTGTCGAATATTCTGCCTCAGTGGGGGTGGGGTGAGTTATAGCAAACACATGACACAGTCCGAGGCCAGTAAACTGGCTGCATTGTTCGTCTACGAGTGCTTCAGTTTCCCATTAAACACCCTCCTCCGGATACAATAGATCGAAATTAGATATTTGAGTACCAGAATGAACTGAGCAACAAGATATTAGACGTGGTGACGCCATATGAAGCGTTTCGATCTTCCGTCAACAGTATAGATGCTGTTCATTGGTAACTGGTGGGCATTCGCTTATTCCTGTTTGGGACGGCATGCAAGGAATTACTCGCATGCAACTGTTCATTATCGCTGCATTCCCATTGGTCAATCGTCACTCACACAAAATGCATTCTTAAAGTGGCTTGGATCTTTATGGCTTCAGAGAACTCTATGAAGTACTGTCAAAAATAAATATATTTGTAGAGGCTTGTGTGCTTAGCAACAGTCTTTGATAAATTCATGTTGTTGTAATTCTTCTGCAGATAGACGCAGATCCGGGTCCCTGAGAAACAAATAAGGAGTCAATCGTGACATACAGATCTAAAAGGGTTGGTATAGCAGTATGTACCTTTAATTAAAATGGTTGGTGTGAAAACACAAAAGTTGAAAAAGGATATCAGTTATACCAAACTTACATTTTAAAATCTTACGAGAGTTCTGCAGAAACTTTGGAAGACGGCACTCAAACAAAACTAGTTTCACCTCATTATATCAAACACACTGGATAAATATACTAATAGGACTTGAAATCAACTATTTACACTGTTTACAATTTAATACCTGGTCAAACAAGCTTTGACGAAATCCCGTGCTTCCTTAGAGAACTGTTCACCAAGTCTCGGCACCGGAGAGCCGCTTCCAATGGCAAATATTGCGGCCATTGGCGGCATGTCTGACCTTGAGGAGCAAACAGCACAAAATGACATTAATATTAGTACTAGCAGTATTCATTTGTACATGATATACCTGATGAACTACAATACCATAGAGTACAGAAGCGTGAAAAAAACACACTGGAAATAACCAAAGCAGCAGTTAAAATGTTGAGCACCTTCACAAGATTTTACTTCTGTCGGGGGGGTGTGCCTACAGAGTAGTAAAACTGATGATGTACACGTACGTGATTTCTTTCGTCCGCAGTGCCCACCCCTCCCTTACTCTCAATATATTTTGTTTTCGTACACTACAACCCGTTATTATATATCACATTATTATATATGATTTATGCAAAATGTAAGGAAAAATTTGTTTTTGTTTAGGTCTTCAAAAAATCCTAAAAATCCGATTTTGTATATAAATGACTCTGGAATAAGACTTGTTCTTATGTTATCTTCTGTGTTTACTCTTTTGGGTTACGAAAGGATCAACCAGGGGGGACGGGGAGCTTGAAAGTGAGTGCAACAATGTCGGAAAAAGTACAAAAACTACACGGCACAAAGCTACAGAACGGAGAGGGATACACGGAAGTTCGACTGAAAAACGTGCAGCACAATTTTGAATTTTTCTGCCATTCACCACAGCATAAAGCAGTTTGCCCCTTCGGGTTGTTATAGGACAGCATCAATCAAAGAATTCTGCGGGAATTTTCCGAAGATCTGAACAATAATTGTAGATCAAAAAAGGCCGATCTCCATAAGTTCTATCATTGGAATAGGAAAATATATAATAAAAAAGAGTTTCCAGCGAATATATCAACTGAACCACACACAAAAAACTTAAAGATGAAAAAGCTGTCCATACCATGGAGGCTTCCTGGTGGCCATTTCAAACACCGTACAGCCGATGCTCCTATCATGAGAGAAAGAGATAATCAGTGCAAACATGTCAACCCTAACCATCACAACTCGCTCCCTGTTCTACGATCTATCCAAGCGCCAACAGATGACCGTTGGTTAAATGAGTAGTTCAACAGAATTCCAACTTACCAGATGTCTGACTTTCGGCCATGGCCCGTTTCTTTAATGACTTCCGGTGCCATCCAATATGGCGTTCCCTTCATGGAGCGTAGAATGTTGCTTTTACTGAGGCTTAAGTGCTACAAACATAACACATATAATACATAAGCTATGACTCAATATACCGTACTAGTGTTCGATCCCTCGCTTTATTGTGCAAAGTTGATCATGTTTGAAATATATATTATCTTTTCTTCTATTTCAAACTTAAGTAAAAAGTCACCGTCACAATAAATTTCATTAAAACAGTTCGGTGCATGGCAACATTCCAACATACACTGTAAAATGCCGAAATACGACCCTTCCCCTCCCCCATGGGCTGATTTCAATATTTACCTTGCGGAAGCTATAATAAGGAGCGATGAGGATGATATACCCAAGATTAACTGAAGGGATATTCCATTTACTGGCTGGATCTAGAGCTTGTTTTGTATACTCTACGACTTCTCAGTTGCACATTGATATTTTAGACGCAAACGCCCCTCCAGTATTAAGACCCTCCACCGAACGAAAATATATAGAGGATATTAGACGGTAGCTAGAACTAGAAGATCTGGATTTTATCTTCGAGCGGCAAGAACAATATCTCACGAGTATGGCTTATCTTTTTATTATATGGTTCGGAAAATCTTCGGAAAACTTCGGTATTTTTCGGAAAATATTCGGAAACGCTCGAAAATTTTCAGAACATATTTTGGACATAGTTTTGAAATTTGTCGGAACGATTCGGGATATCTTCGGAACTACTCCCAAAATCTTCGGAAGTGTTTGCAAGCGTCAAGGGTTTTATCGTAAGTTGGGAGCAACTCGGAAAATGTTGTGCTGGGGTGTACATCCGGGACCCGAGTGGCGTATTTTCCATATCTTCACACCCCTGAGATGTATATGTATTCTACGAGTGGTTTAGTTCTTAGTAAAACACTCACATCCATATAATAAGCTCAGAAAGGACTTTGAATGAAGGCAAGCCTGTTCGTATGTTTCCGGCATATGGCAAAGTTACTGCAAAAATGGAGTACGGTACACGGGAGTTTAGCAAAAGTGTTCTAAAATTCGTGAAAAGAATGGAGGGTCGAAAAATCTCGACAGCATAGTGTGGCCCATCCTAGCACCTAACCATTTTGAGATTAGCATGTATCGTGTGCGAATAACTGACGAACGGGATTCGTGTGCGGAAATTTGTCACAAATGCAATTTCAAACTCTGGTTATTTTCTACGCTGTCAATTTCTTGCAAAAGCCAGTATTTAATGATTGTGAACTGTAATTGATAACGTTTCAGAGCTTTTAAAACCTCCTTCCTCAGTCAGAAGTGTAACAAGTAAAGGAATAATAATTATGCGAACAATATATATATATAAAAATCTAGAGTGTTAATTGTGTGGAGCAATTGTGTATACATGTGAACAAAATGAATAGCATAATGATAGTTCTTATATAGATCCAAGGCCGAAGTTGTGCTGAACAGCAAAGCAGAATTCGTGCAGCCTGCAGTAGAAAGAGTGATCGTCACCAGGCAGCTTGACGACGATTAGAAGGATGCGAGGAGGCGGAGCCTTTGAATTTTCAAGCTGCACCGGACGCATTCATGAATGTCTAAATCTCTGATTACTACCAATACAATAAATTCTGGTTACAAAAGTGAAACGCGTTCTACTTACTATGCACAGTCGCTTGGCACAACCAAAGTCAATCAGCTTGATAACACCGGAGGGCATTAACATGATATTACCACCCTTGATATCCCTGAAGACAGACATTAACACATGCAAGTCAGGCTCTGCGACCCCAGCACTGAAGAGTTTCTCTTAGTCTTACGTTGCACAAACTTTATCTACCAACTATTAATGGAAACTATCCTTTAATTTTCCAATGGTATAGCAGCTGGGGTGTGGATTTCCCCAAAGGGATGGGACTATGGACAGCTATTAAAGCGAATACCACAAACTTGCAACAGAAAATGTCTTATCTTATATCATATCTATATCATACCTATATCATACCTGTATCGTACCTGTATCATCCCTATATCATACCTATGTCATACCTATATCATACCTATATTGTACCTATATCGTACCTGTGTATAACATTGTTCCGGTGTAGGTACTCTACGCCACACAGGATTTGCTTCGTGTAGCGTCTAAACACAGACTCGTCAAGAGAGCCAAATCTGTAAGAACAGAAAACATGGCTGAGTACACTAGGCAAATTCAGTAAGCTGAACTAAGAAACACAGAGAAATATTTTACAACAAAAGACTATCCAAATCTCCTATAATCAGTGAAATTGGAACTTCAACATGGTTCGAGAGCAGAAACTATGTACATTGTTGCATTGTTAAAATTTAGTCTACTTCAAAACAATTAATGTTCTGGTACGTTTACAGTTTCACTTTAACATTATACAACAATCTCGTCAAAATATAGCATTACTGCTCACCTGGCCAGCAGATTGGCTATCGAGCCACCTGGTACGTACATTATACAACAATCTCGTCAAAATGTAGCATTACTGCTCACCTGGCCAGAAGATTGGCTATCGAGCCACCTCGTACGTACATTACACAACAATCTCGTCAAAATGTAGCATTACTGCTCACCTGGCCAGCAGACTGGCTATCGAGCCACCTCGTACGTACATTACACAACAATCTCGTAAAAATATAGCATTACTGCTCACCTGGCCAGCAGATTGGCTATCGAGCCACCTCGTACGTACATTATACAACAATCTCGTCAAAATATAGCATTACTGCTCACCTGGCCAGCAGATTGGCTATCGAGCCACCTGGTACGTACTCCATGAAGATGTTCACCACCCCTCCGTCCAGGCACGTTCCAATGTACCTAGAAATTGTGGGAAAGAACGTAAACCATTGAGGCAGAAAGAAAAGCAGTCTGCAGCGAATTCGCCAAGACTTTGTCATGTTTTGAACATCTTCTGTCACGGCTTCTAACAACTCATGTGATTTCATGTATAAATGTTTGTTTTGTTGCTTGTGTAGGCAAGTTCATCTCTGTGAAATTGGAGCACATGTGTAACGAATGGGAGGAAAACTGTAGGAAGCAGGGTGTATATGCCGGGTAGTGGTGGTGCAGGGTGGGGGGTCCAAGCCTGGAGGTGTTCATACCTGACAATGTTCTCATGATTCAGCGATTTCAACAGTCCGACTTCTTCCTGAAGTTTCTCGTATTGCTAGAAAGAAAGTACATATTACAACAATTAGCACTGAATTGGAGCAAAAGCAAAGAAACATCCATAAGGAATTGCACTTGCGTAGTTTGCAGAGTTGTGTTACATGGATAGTTGTGTGGAACTGTGTGTTCTACATGCTGGTCTGTATATCTAAGCAAGGTCGGGACTTGTTCGTGCAAGTGATGACAGTTCAAAGTATTCTGGTACCTTTTCAGCTTCTCTCTCATCGCTAATGTTCAGTTCAACTTGCTTGACAGCTATGATCTGTCCGGTGTTAGTCAAACCGCAATATACCTGGAACAAGACAAGAAATAAGTTGTGAACTGCAGTATCATGAAAAACATATAGTGTGTTCTGCCTTACAGCTGAACAGCATACAGATCTACACATCCCCAGTGTCGCCTGTCAGCTACATGGGATCCCTGTGGTAAAGTCCACCAGTCATGTAAGATCCCTGTGGTAAACCTTAACTTCAATACCATCTAATCGGTTGCTGGAAATGTTATAATACGTATCAGTTAACTAAAAATCATTGTTATTTTAATTGTAAAGCATGAGTTAATACCCTGGCCAAAATTAGCAGCTGGAAACATGCACAAAATGTAGTTCAAAATACTAACTTTTGAGCTAAAAACTTGGTTCCGTACGTATCGTAAACTTTACACAAATAACTACGTTCCTTTCCAGATTTAAATTTGCTGTGTATCTTAATTTCTTACCATTCCAAATGCTCCCTTTCCCAGCATATTCCCCTTCTTCCAAATAATTTCCTCCTCTTCAGAGCTGACAGTAGAGCAGCTACCCAAACGGCTGTGAACCACAGTATCCCCCCTCTGCACAGAGAATGTACTACGAGCAGAACCCTGCGAGCTCATGCTCTCGTGAGACATATTTGACAATGTCCGCACCAAAGTTGAACCACTGCTACTAGAGCCACTGGCAGGGTGAGAAGTGTGTGCCCTCTTGAACACTCCATCATACAAAGAAAGGTCTACAGAGAAGTTTGATGAACAGCGATCGCAATATGGAGTGGGTGTACTGGAACACGAGGAGTCACGTGGCGAAGAGAAGTAGCTCTCACTGTCCAAGGACGAGGAGTTTTCATCTGAAAGAGGTCTTAGTGTTGAGTCACAACTGTTATATGATGAGTCTGTGTCCGAGCACTGATCCTGGTCACTCTCGGCTGAGCCCTGTGTGGAAACACTGGAGAGTGAAGAGAAGGTATCCTCACGCGACAACCTGAAGATTTCATGCGAGCATCTGGTTTCCTCCTCCTGTTGCTCAGGCTCTACATGACTACAGCTATCTAAAGCATTTGTAGTCGATATGTTATGAGATGAACTGTTTTGCCTTTCCTGTAACAGATCTGGTGAGTCATTGTCCTCCAAGACATTTTCAGAATTAGCAGTAAGAATTCGACCAACTTGTGGTATGAGTTTTCTAAAGCTTCCACTACTGTGTAAACTATTCTCTCTTTCAAGAACATCGCTCAACATTCCCTCAATGTCATCGTCAGCCTCATCCTGGATATGAGACGTGGTGACGTCATATGAAGTGTTTGCATCTTCAGTCAGTAGTGGCTGTTGTTCATTAGCAGTTGATGGATGTTCACTTTCTCCCGTTTGAAGCTTCTTTGAGGACGAGGAATTACTCGCAAGCAACGGTTCATTACATTCTGAATCAGACTCGGAATCTGATGATTGCAGTTTTAATCGTGGTATACAGGCAAGTAATTTACCAATGACACCTCCATCAACTTCATCCAAAGGTTGATCATCACTTTCATTATCACTGCAAACTTTGTCTGAGCACTCGTGCTTACATTGAAAGTCTACTCTTGTATTATTTACAGATTCTGCACCTCTGGACTCGACATTGTCTTTGTTACTCTCAACATCCCTTGGAGAGGTAAGGCTTGAATCTCTTGGCGAGGAAAGCACGGAAACTTCACTGGGTGTGTTCACCGTGCTCAAACGTCCCTCTTGCACACTCCTCGGTGACTCTGGAATTGGACTAAGAGTAAGAAACTTGCCGCGAAATGGATGAGAATTGAACATCCGTGAATATTTTGCTAGCGTATCTGTACACAGAGTGGGCGGACCCGAGATGTCGGTGGTTGAATTACAGTGCACATCCGTACCTTGCACCTCTGAAGTTGATCCTTCATCCACACCACTCTGCTTCACGTCAATCATTTTCACGTTTGCTTTCTTTTTGCCTTTGCCTTTCTTCTTTCCAGACTCCTTCCTGACACAGCTCGTACACTGTGCTTCTTGTAGCTTACCCCGGGCGGATTTGGAACGTTGTTTCTTGGATTTGTTTGCCACTCCACTACTTCTCACACTCTTAGCACTGGAACTTGCACAACTCTTCTTTCCCTTCAGTTTGCCTTTTGCGGACTTATTTAGCTTTATTGAGCTGTCCACAGATATACTGGGATGAACAGCAGCTGGCACTTGGGCGGCCTGTGGAGGTTCTGGGGACGGAAATGCATTAGCAATCACAACTCCAGACGACAATGGTTCCTGAGATCGGGGAGTTGTCCAGGCATGCTTTGGTATGACAGATTCTTCCCCCTGGATTTCAGCTGCCTCTGCCTCAAACAATTGATCCTGGCTTTTTAGATTATCCAGAACATTATTACAGTTTCTATTCTCAACCTCACTGGCTGTTCCTTTGTCAGCTGCATCTGATAACGGCGTTTTCTGCTGACTTGGTGTATTAGTCATACTTGCACTGTCCACATGGCAGTCGCTTACTGCTGGCGGCTGTGCTTTGCTAGCAGAATTATCCTTATCGGTAATGCAAGAGGCTGAAACTATGTGACAGTGTGAGGCTGGAGTTACATCCTTGTTGTGCTCTGCAGGTGATGTGTTTATCTCTTCACAGTTATCAAAACTTGAAAGAATCCACGATGTTGCTTGATCCACTGAATTCCCCAGTGTGGAGTTTGTGCTGACATGTGGCATGACACCTTGGCCACTGATACTTGGCTTGAACAGTTCAGATTGCAATTTTGAGTTTAATCCTTTGTCCTTTGTATCAATAGTTTGTAAATCACTGGAATCGTTAGTACTAGATAAGTGTTCACATGGATCCTTGCCAATGAGTGATTCATTGTCTGCACTTGAAGGACAGTTTCCCTTTACCACTGCTGCACTGGTATCAGGTTCCACTATAGAAGACTTGGAGGAAACAGAACCAGAATTTGTAGTGGTAGTACACGTACAAGTATTTGATTCTCTGTTGCAAGTGCAGTTAGAGTTATATTCTGTCCTTAAATCACTATTCTTGCTGTTGTCAGCAGTATTAGTTATACGTTTGTTCTTCACTGATTCAAGACTGCAACTGGTTTCACCATTTGCAGTTTGATGAATGTCCTTTCTTTCTTCCTCGGTGTTTTCAGATGAACCACTCCTTTGATACTTCTGTGGTTTGCTCTTTGTACACCGTTTTTCTTCTCTGCAACTGGAATCAAGTGAAACCCAAAAACTATCGCCAGCAGATAATCTGCCTGATGCACACCTCTCACAAACGTTTCTTTCCTCTTGTACATTTACGTTCTCACAATCTTTTCCACAGGAAGTGCAAGGCTTTTGCTGAGCACATTCCGCACTTTCTTTACTCAAATCAACAAAGAATGCCGTTGAAGAGTGCTTCCTCCCTGGACTAAGTCGCCCCTCTGCGTCTAAACAGGAGCTGTGAGGAGTCTTTTGGCTGTCACAAGTTTCATAACTTTTGTAAGGTATCCAGAATCGAGAGGCAGAAGTAGGTGAGAGTGTCAGGGTTTTGTTAAGGTTATCACTGTCTTCAGCAGCACTGTTTGATTCACTCTGTTCCAGCTCGTATTGTGAAGATGGACGTGACAGCATCATCCTGGGTGTATTGCACCGTGAAACAGGAGGTGGAGGCACATCTTTGTCTTGTGTGAAGAGTACCTTATGGATGGAACTATTCAACGAACCACCTGCTGTTAGAACATCTGCAAAAAAGGTAGAAAAGTGTTCAGGTTCTTCAAAAACAAAAAACCCAATTTGACCTTACTCATCCTCAGGCATTGTAAAGAAGGGCATGGATAGTCCTGAGCACAGGGAGTGATGGAAAAGCAAAAGATGATGAGTGGTATCCCTTCTCTTGTTTGCGCTCCGGGCTTTACCAAAGTGATTCACTCTATCATGCCTGGGGCCAAGGCTGGAATCTTATTACTTCATATTCTAAAGGAACTTAGGCAAACTTGACTAACAAGCAGTTTATGAGAAGCGCTCAAGTTCAATAAGTACTGTATAATCGGTTACATAAAAAATGTTTTAGTTGCATTTTAGTAATAATAACACAAGCTGCGGTATCTTGAGCATAAGTTGTGAAATTTTTCTATAGAGGAAAATTAAAGAACGTGAGAAATGCATATCTTAACAAAGCACAGCACATGTTTCGAAAGTGAATACTCAACTAATTGGCCCTGTGTTTACATTGCGTTTCAGAAGATCCAACTCACCTAAATCAAGAAGATCAACTTTATTAATACCATCTTTAACAACCTCTGGTGTAGATACAGATTCTCGCTCAGATGACACAACATTCTTTGTGTGTAACGGGGGAAGGACACTGGGAAGAGAGATGTTATGTGATTGGTCAAGCTGATATCTGTTAGGAACTTTGCCAGTTGAATGTGATCTTCTCCGGCTTTCATCAGGAGTTGCCTTTGGGGTGGAGGGCGTGTGTGGAGTGTTGGGCAGTGGGCTGGATAGTTGCTGGTACACACGCTTTCTCTGAGGAAATGGCTGTTGACCAACATTTGTGCGTGACTGTAGACTTTGATGTGATCCACTTCTGAGATTCCTGCAACAACCAAGGTGTGAATTTTACTCCTCTCTCTTATTTTATATCAATTTTTATTTGCTGGTTTTACTCAGGATAGGTCAAGGGGAGGTGTAAGGACTTATTGACATACTCTTTAAATATACATCGTTACAACACAGAACAATAATTTATACTTTTATTTTCTTTCCCTGTTTAGATCAGTAGGAATGCCATTGTGTAATGACTATGTATGTGCAAACAATCCCCCACATCAAGATTAATACCCAGTACCATATACATTTTACAGTGAAAGTATAACTAAACAGCTAAAAATTTTTAAACATGATACTAAATGCATAATTTGTGGCAACTCACCTGACATATTTGAGTTCAATATTTAACACTGACAATTTAGGCAGTTCAACAGGCTGATTGCTTGAAGTTGGCCCTGCAAAAATAACTTTATAAACTTAATAAAGTCAAAATGCATTCCTTCTTGCTAGACAGCAACAAGTAAACAGTTTGAGAATTGTAATATTTGACAACTTTTTTGTCTAAAAAGGCAACATATTAAATATCTGATGGAAACAAGTTGTAGTGAACAATAACAAAATTGCCTTAGGAAGTGAGAATTGCTAGCAACTGACTGCACTTTTTATATCAAAGACCAAAAAGTTTTTAACTAAGAACAATGTTTTGTAACTATTCTATTTTTTTTCTTTTTAAAATAACTGTAATTTCAATTAACTTCTATGATTTATATTATTTTTACTATATTCCATTTTAATTTTTCAGCTATTTATAATATTAGTACTTTTAAATGTAAATGTATTTTTGTGTAATTTGATGATGTGTAAAGAGCCACCCAGTGGATATCGTCAATAAACCTTTATTATTATTATTATTATTATTATTATTATTATTATTATTATTATTATTATTATTATATTATTATTAAATTGCATTTAATACTACATAGCAGCAGCTCCATACATCATTATATAGGCCCCATGAAGGGTTTAGAGTTACGTTCTAGCATTAGATTTGGAGAGTTGCATTAGGGATATAATTACTTTTTATGGTTAGAATTAGGGGTTAGAACTGGTTAGGGTTGGGGTTAGTGCCCGAACTAAAAGTTGATATGTTATGTTTTTTGCCATGAGAGTGAACGGTTTCAGCTGGAGCAAAAGCAGAGGTTAGGTTAGGTTAGGTTTTGGTCATGGGCGACATATTCTTCACAATATCCCAAGCAATGTTTTTTAGTTTGGATGTAAATGACAAGCTACGGCAAACTAACCTGTGCCTGTTGCCAGTTTGAATCCCTCCAAACCAAGAGAAGCACTTTTCAGAGAAGCAGGGCTGGTACCTGGGGGACTTGGGAGGACAAGTTTTCTGTCTGCTCTCTTTGCTGACGGAAATCTCAGTGATGGTTCATCCATTCTCCTGCTAACTTTTGAAATACTGTTGCAAAAATCAAAACACAGGAATAGTTATTCATTTGAGATGGATTGTTACAAATCTACCAGCTGTAGTTGCTAATTATAGCTATTAAAAAGCTATTGAACCACAGAAAATTATAAATTTCAACATTTACTTACATTTCATAAAATTTTACAAAGTATTGTTACAAAATCAATATCTTTCTTATAAAATTAATTGAAGTTATTAACTCTATGGGTTTATAAATTTCAAAAAAATTGACAAAATCTCACTTGCTTCTGGAAACAAAGAAATTCCTTTGTTAAAAACACAATTACCATTAGGCATGTAAAATTATTTTTATAATAAAAACAACTGGCTTCTATTCAAGGATAATATTAATGTTTCTGTACATGTGGAAATACAGTCTAAAACCAACTTGAGCATGTCAGATTTACAAGCAGGTCAGGATGACAAGGGGATGACGTGTACAGATCAGTGAATGTTAAAATGTGTTCTCATCTGGATCTGTGAGTTTACCACATAAACACACCTGTCCTCTCTGGTCTTCAAGTTGGTTTGAAAAGGAGATTTTTCTGATGGTTTCTTCAGCTTTTCTGCAATAACAAATAATAATATTAGATGTCAAAACAAAAGGTTTGCTCTTCTCAAAGGGCTAGCACTTGAAATACCAGCTACAACCTTCCACTGTCATGATAAGAAACATTACATATATATCAACTTTTAGTTAATCAATCACAGTATTTGGCTACTCACTGAAATAGAAAATTCTACTTTGAATTCTTAGAAAACTACTCTACCAGAATGTTACTTTTAATAATTATGGTACTATTCCCAAAAATTTAAGCTATTTTGTTGATTTATAAACTAACTCCACCAAATTGATAACAACAATTAACTTACATATAATTAATACAGACAACTTAATTTTTTTAATAGCTGGGCTTAAAACTAACTTACTTGGTGGAGTTTTTGATGAACTGCACTCTACTGTAGGCTGCAAGAATAGATAAAATTATTTTGAATAAATATATGTTATAACAATTGTACTTTATAGAACAAACATATAATTATACTGATTATTGTTGTTACTGAAAGATATAAGAAGTGATTAAAAGCCAAGAAATCTAATAAGCCCTCGATGAACTTCATAATATAGTAAATTTATTGTAAAGCTGTACTTACCAAATATTCTGGGCTTAAAGGTCTTTGATGCACATGTGCACATTCAGAGACTGGCGCTGAAGTGTTTAAAAAATGTAACAACAAATGTTTGTTAATTAGAAATAGAGCTGGGAGTATTTTTTTAACATTTTTTGAATTCAGTGAATTATATTACAAAACAAATAAGTGATGTTTTCTATGCTTTCTAGGATTGTAAAATACCAAAGTGCCTTCACACAATAAAGCTTCAGGTTTTCATGTCATTTATAATCTGCAAATATCAAATAAAGTTGATCTTGCCCCCAGATCTCATTTTGGAATTTTTGTTGAAAAAAGTGTGTGTGCACGTGTGTGCACATGTACATGTGGTGGGGGTGGGGGTGGGGGAAACGAGATCTGGCAAAATTTGGTTATGCGTGCGCCATGAATCAGGTGGTCCACACACCAATTGTGTATGCCCAGGTTCCCGTCAACAAACACCTGAACCTGATCTTGCACCTGAGATCTCTTTTTGGAACCAAAACAAGACCTGGGGATGATATCAGGTGTTTGTTGACAGGAAGTTGGACATGCACAGTTGATGCATGGGACAGATTCATGGGCCACATGCAATCAAATTTTGCCAGATCTCATTTCCTCCTTCCCCTCGCCGGGGGGCGGGGGGGGGGGGGGCGCGCGGGGGGTG
>JANVCK010264955.1:0-15451 GCA_026546655.1 Epizoanthus illoricatus
CTTCAAAATTCATAAAATTTTAGATAGGTGTACAACTTGTGGATGGAATTCAAGTGTCAGAAATAAATACAATGTTAACTATGTGATTGTATATATGTAAGTACTGTATACCCCCAGCCACCTAGCGAGGGGGGTGGGGGGATGGGGAGGTGTGAATCAAAACCATAATTCAATACCCCCCAAAACACCTACATGTATGGGCCAAAGCTAAACCCCAAAATATACTCAAGGCCACAGATAAACCCCCCAAAATATCATATTTTGAAATGCTTTAAAAAATCTCAAGAACTAGTCATCAGAGAATGATAAAATTTATGTCACAGTAATCAGTTTGACAAGTATAATAAGATAAAGCAGTAAAATAATTAATAAATTATATCATTTTAGGTGGGACTGGCCCTTTAATGAGATACATAATAATTGGCAAAACAATAATGATTTGATAACCAGAATCTTATTGACAAGTGTTAAATCAGGGACTGAACACATAATACTCACCTGGTCTGGTATTGGCGCATTTGTCGGCAGGACAATCTTGTTCTGTACAGCTGCCACCCGTACAATCCTGGGCTTGCGGAAATGTTCTTGAGCAGCAGTGAATTGGTAACCAGCAATCTCGAAATTCTTTTCCTTAGCAAATCCTAGAGCTTCCTCAGGAAGATTCAACTTGCTATACAAACACACTAATTACAATGAGTAATCAAATAAAGGATACATTGTACAGAGTTCTCACTGAAAGTTGGGAATGAAATTCCATAACTTTTCCATGACCTTCTATCATTTTCCATGACTTCAAAATGTGCAAAAAATAATAACCGCTGAGAGAAACCCTCCCAATAACTACATGAGAGCTGCACACAAGCACAGAAAAAAGCACCTATTCCTGGGTATTACCCAGATTTTATTATTTTACAAGTTTTAGAATTTTAAACAGCAAGAATCTGAAAAATCTGAAATTCCATGACATTTCCATGTCCTAAGGCCAAGAGTCTGGAAAAGGAATTTTCAAATTCCATGACTTTCCATGATCGCGGGAACCCTGTTGTACTTGCTGCTGAAGCTATTTATTTAAGATTAATTCTAGGCTGTCAAAAACCTATTGTCAGACACTGGTCAATGGAAGCAAAAACACATAATTATCTTGTTCAATATTTAACACATGCCACTGTTACAGCCACTTATTGTTATGATGATCTTGTGCTGCACAGTCTTCCATTTATGGTACAGAATTTAATTATCATTACCAGATGCTGGCAGTCACATTGTGCAATAACGATAATTTTATTAGCTAAGAATAATAAATAATGACATCCAAGAATGCCACTGGCAGTCAGTAGACCATACTATTTAAATTTAGCATCATTTTCAGGAGACTGTACAGTACAACTACAAGTAATTTGGTCCACAAGTAAACACATGTTTGATTGTGGGTAATTAAGCTACAAAAAAATTATTGGATCTTTGAGATATGATGACATGGTGTCAATAAAGTACTCTGTCTGTCTGTCTGTTTCAAATGGCTACCCGAGGCCCCCCAGCTTGACCAACCTGAGCCTGAGGTCACCCACCTCCATGGATGTACACACTACACAGGTCCTATTAATTTTATGGGGATATTTTTCAAATATCTAATTTATAATTTAATACATGTAGCCCTGCCTGGGGTGATAAGGCATAAAAGTAAATGTAAAATGAACCATATCATAACCGCCATAACTTTCCTGAGGGGGTTCAGCTCAGATGAGTTGGGCAGATAGCTTGTTTACTGACGCACCAAAATGAACACCGACCCCACGGTATTTTAGATATCACATTGGGCTCCTTGTATATGTAAATAAAAATACCTTAATGGCTTCCCATATAGGATTCGGTTCACTTCTTCCAGCTCCTTGGGAGGAAGATGCTTTTCTAAGCAGCTCTCCAAGCTCACAAACTCTGCACACATTTTGTTCGATGCCACGACGCTAGGACACAACTTACTCAGATCCTTGCCTAGTTCCCGTTCGGCTTCTTCCCGGCCGTTGTGTCTGATTAGAGCCTGGGTACTACGATCGTTTCGGATGGCCCTGGGAACGACGTTGGTATATAAAGGTTAAACAAGGTCAAGCAAGTAAATTTAGTTTATGGTGTGACAGAATCTTTAGTCTATCGTCCCTTGGCATCTATTGGAGACAGCTATGGGTTTATACAGATTATTTATATTCACGAACTATTAATGTGATTCTTCGACAGTCACTTGAATCGTGTTGTGAAATTGCCCATGGGACCTGTTGCCCACACATGTGACGTGGCTGCCTCGGCAGGGAAAAGTGACGAAACCGTCTGCAAATTTACTTAATCATTGCTTTTAAAATTCATAAAAATCTGAACATTTTTGCAAGTTCAGTTTCTCGTTGCCATGCCAAGAAGAGGAAATCTCGAACTCTATTAGAGTGGGAGATACGAAAACAGGAGCATTTCGTTGATCCCATAAGTTACATTTAATAACTGCTGTTGGAGGAGTAGTTTTGTCTTTGACTTTTGCACCCCATCTACTGGTGGTTGTCACAGAGCTCAAGACTCAAGAGTCAGTGCATTATCAAATCATTATGGCTTCGGTGAAGGACGAAAGAACAAATCTTCTGTGGACGCCAAGAGCTGATCGAGTCACCAAAATGGATGAATTTAGAGAACTTGTCAACTTGGATTTTGGCCTGAAGCTGAGTAAGTTAAAGTGTCTATCAAAGCAGTGTCTATACTATGTGTCTTTGTTTTCATAACTCGGGACTTGGTGCATGGTTGCCGCATTGTTTTCTCGCATAAATTATAGTACAAATATATACTTTATAGCCATCTGCAGTTTGGTGATTTATCCACTAAGCATTTTTTTAATTTGAATAATTTTATATCGAGGGTCATTTTTAGTAGTTCCTCAATAGTCCGTGAGCACTGTCAAGTGGTTGTCTATAGTGTGGGGTGTCCATGACATGCTTCATTGTTCATGATACACTGACATGGTACTATTTAATAGGGTCAGTAACAGCCACATACCATAAACTTCCTATGATAAACCCTGGGCTTATTTTAGCTCAAAATGTTTTCTTGCTTGGGTAATTTTTTTTGGGGGGGGGTGCTTATTTATTGAAGGAGATTTTTCACCTTAAACAATGACCATATTTTAAGTACATTATTATATAAACATGAACCAATTTTTTTTTGGGAGAACATGTGTTTGGAAATACTCTTGAGTATGGAATTTTTGGCTTATTTTTGAGGTGGTGGGAGGCTTGATTTATCATATGAAAATCCATAAGATACTGTGTATTAAAAGTGTTGAGAAAAGTCATACTTTGTACATATAAAATATTGTTGGTTATTTTATGCTTTTTTTTAACATAGTCAGCTGAATTTTTTGTTCGCTGGCTCAGAAGTTCATTTTTTCTTATGGATTTTCATACGATAAAAAGAAAGTTGCATGGCTGTTTGAAGATACGGCTTTTATCTTCTCGTGTCGAATTTTCAACACACTCGTTCACTGCATTCACTGCAAGTTTTTTTGGGAATAAGTGTTTCGGAAATTGGGTGCCCTGGGCCTGAAAACGGTTTAATGATACCATGAAAAGTCAATAAAAGTCCTTAAAATTTATATTGAGATTTAAGGAAAGAACCTGGTAAAAGGCATACTTAATTAATATATATGTTAATAATATATATTGATTAAATATATAACATAAAAGCCGCAATAGTCAAGTATACATGTACATTACAAAGTTTTGCATTTATTATGTATATTATGTACATGTCATTTAGTTTATTTATATTTTACAATTTTGTAGAATCTTATGAGGAGCTAAGGGTGTGGAGCATTGAGAATCATGCTGACTTCTGGGAGTGTTTATGGAAATTCTCTGCTGTTATTCACTCACAGCCATACACTGAGGTAACATGTGACACAATTAATGTCTCTGTTTTGAAAGAAGTTGGCAAACTTTGTTAGTGATGTTTTGTGTATTAATGTACACCTGTCACTTAATGGACTTTTCAGACTAGCTGTGACACTACAAGTGTGACATCACACTTCAGTCGGAGAAATTAGCTCACCCTAGGTATAAATATTTTTGTGAGAGGGAGGTCCAAAATTTAAACCCCAAAACATTTCATGCCTGTAGACTTTTTAATTTACACTATATATATATACACATACATGTATGTGTTTTGTTTTTTTGTCAACAAGTTTATTGCTTCCCAAAAAATCCTGTCTTAGAACTTGCCACCTAAAAATCACTCAGTTTTAGGTAGACCCAAAAAATCCCTTCAGAGCCAAATGTCTACCCAAAACAATTCTTCTGCCCCCCTCCATCATATAAAAATTTAATGTTCATGTGTAGCCCCCAGGAAGCTTACTTCCCAGTTGACGTTCAAGCATATTCATCACATACTGCTGCAGAAACACAGGCCTACCAAGTCTCTTGCCTTGAGTATGTGGCAGTGAGTCATGCCTCAGTGTTTAAATTCTCACACTCTTTGACTCGGTGTTTCACCATGTATTCTCTATTGGTCACTGGCTTTTAACTCAAGACAATCTTTCTCCATAAAATATTTCAAGTTCATGTGCATGAATTTTCATGCCTATATTGACAGTTCATCCAAACTTGACAGCTGTGGGAACAACTGTGCAAATAAATAAAATTCATTCGTAAATTGACTTTTCTATACTGCAAAACTCTCCTCTCATATACATGTACAGAAGGCAATGTTTTTAAGATAGGTTTTGGTAAGAATCTTGTACCCCAGCTGGTTGCTCCTAAAATCCTTTCAGCCCCAGTCAGTGACAGTTTATCAACATCTATCTCCTCCTTACAATTTCAGTACAAAAGTAAGTAATTATAATCTGGTAATGAGAATAAAGGAACTGATCAGGAACAAATCAGATGAAAATTTACAACAAACTATTTTATAACAATATAATGAATTGAGACTAGCATTAAGGAGAATCTAGCAATATATCAGTGATTGGGCTGGGACTGAAAGAGTTAATTTTCTGGCTAGTATTCTCTGGAGCATAAAGAGATTGACATTTAAACATGTATTTTCCTTCAGGTAGTTGATGTTTCAATAAGTATGGAGCAAATTCCTGAATGGTTTCATGGAAGTCGTCTCAACTTTGCTGAAAATCTTCTTCAATATCAGGATGATGGTGTTGCAATCTATATGGCAGGTAAATTAATTGCTACCTTCTGTACACAAGTACTTAACATCATAAACTATTACATCTGAACCTGGTTGTTCAAAAAGTGGATAACTTTATCAGTAGATTATAGACTCAGTTAATATCCAGCAGATAAAAGTACTATCCTCACATTACACAGTGGATAAATTTTTTCTGCTGGATAGCCATTTAACCAGTTCTTATCCACTTTTTAGATGACTAGGGCCTGTTGGCATATAATTAATAAATTATTTGATCAATGACATTGTAATTTAACAATAAATTATACTTGAAGACCTTATTGGACATGTATAATAGCATATTCTTACTGTATTATATTTGAAGCAGCAGACCAGGGCCATTTACCATTTGCATGCTCAGATATTCAAATGGTGCAGTTCATTACATAAAAAGAATTAAATTGAAATAATAAATTTGCTGTACTGTGAATGTTTTTTCCTCTTGCAGGTGAAGGACAGCCTGTCAAAACTGTGACTTTCTGTCAGTTGAGGGAGAATGTTGCTAAAATTGCTTCAGCACTGAAGAACTTTGGTGTCCAGAGTGGTGACAGAGTTGTAGGTACAGTAATAGAAACTAGATGGTACTGATCCATAATACAGGCAAGACAAGTTGAGTGTTGATCGTATTTGAATATAATTAAACCATCTTGCTGGAGACTAAATGTGCTTTCCATTTGTCGTTTCTGGACTGTCTGGCAAGTCAGTTCAGCACCTGTGCTTTATAAATACTTCACACCAGCACATTACATGTAACACTGCCTCTCCAGCAGCAGGGCCAGTCTGGCTCATTTGACTGATTTGATATGAGAACTAACTGCCGAGACTGGCCTGAAGACCAGGCCTGACAAACGGGAAGCACCCAAAGTACACATACATATGTATGCAAATCCTGAGAGTCTGGTTTAAGGGCCAGAGTACAGATGGTAAGTAGGATGAAACTACATGTACAGATTTGTAGGACAAAATGAATGCAGCCTACAAATTTGCAGATAAGACTTACAAGTCCAGAGCTTGCCAAAAACGACATCCCCTGCACATTTAAGATTGATCTTCAGCAAGCCAGAAAAATCCTTAAATCATGTCCTGCGTATGTAACTAGACTATACATGTATGTTTGTTGGATTTACCAAAGAAGTACTAGAAAAACCAATTGTAAGTGTTCAGTTTTTGCAGTTGGTGGGTGAATAGGTCTATGGATCAGCAGATTTTGCTGTAAATTTTGGTTGGATTATGAATTTTACTTATAATTTTTGTGGATTTACAGAGCCAGCTGAGAAATGTATAGCAGATTCAGATTTAACCAAGTTTTTGGAGTGGATTATAAATTTAAGTACATACAAATTATTGCTGAACAACGGATTTTACTATGGGAGTGTAACAGCTAGATCAGCAGATTCACATTTGGATAATGATTCATTGCAGGTTTGGATTTCAGCAAAACAAATGCTATTGATGGATTTGGCTATCAAATGTTATGATGTTATATAATGCTATTATGTACAGCCTACAAACTTGCATTAAACACAGAGAGAATGCGAGTACAAATCAAGCATTCGTGACCAATTCAAAGACAATGTACACCAGCCCATGCTCTTTCGCCCACCCTCCTTTGGTTAATGACCAGTCCTTAACTTATCTTAAATTGTCAATAAAGCACAAATATTGGATAAATAATTTTATGTGTAATCACTAACAGATCATCGATTTGTGTCAATATGCAGTTAGTCATTTGACCTTTGATTTTTGACCTGCAGGATATATCCCAAATTGTGCCCTGGCAGTAGAGGCTATGTTGGCCACAGCAAGTCTTGGTGCTGTCTGGAGCTCCACGTCTCCAGACTTTGGTGTATTGGTAGGCAGTGACTTTGGTGTATTAGTAGGCAATGACTTTGGTTTATTGGTAGGCAATGACTTTGGTGTATTGATAGGCAATGACATTGATGTATCAGTAGGCAATGACTTTGGTGTATTGGTAGGCAATGACTTTGGTGTGGTGTATCGGTGGGCAATGACTTTGGTGTATCAGTGGGCAATGACTTTGGTGTATTGGTAGGCAATGACTTTGGTGTATTGGTAGGCAATGACTTTGGTGTATCAGTAGGCAATGACTTTGGTGTATCGATAGGCAGTGACTTTGGTGTATTGGTAGGCAAGAATTGCTTTTAAATTCCTTATCATTCAGATATGCTGAGATTACTTTCCCACTTTGTAAAGGCCTTGTTTGGAAGACAAGATATAAAAACACTGCAAACATTTTATAAGAAGATGGAGATGTTTGGAATAAGTTTAGGAAGTCACGTACAAGTTTTGTGTGCTCTCATATACATTGTAAACTGCAGAGTTGTGCATATATTTGTAGGTCTGGAAGCATTTTATTGAAAAATGTTTCAAATACATTATTTTATTTTTCATAAATCAATTGAATTATTACACTTTATTATCTGTCAACTCTAGGGGGTTTTAGACCGGTTCCAGCAGATAAAACCCAAGATTATATTCTCTGTGGATGCTGTCAGATATAATGGCAAAATTCACAATCACCTTGAGAAGCTTTCGCAGGTTGTTCTGGGTGAGTATAAAATTAATGTTTATTTAATATCCATCTCAGTGGATACGAAGAGTTATATAGATGTAACAAGAGTATAGAAGAGTTGCAAATACTATCATTAACTCTCATGCAACTCTCACACAACTCTCATGCAACTCTTACAACTTGCATACAACTCTCATGCAACTCTCATACAACTCTCATGCAACTCACATACAACTTTCATACAAATATCATGCAACTCATGCAACTCTCATACAATTCTCATGCAACTCACAGAACTCTCAAACACCAACCCATGCAACTCTCATACAACTCTCATACAACTCTCATGAATACAACTCTCATGCAATGCTTGTACAACTCTCATGCAACTCTCATTCTCATGCAACTCTCATACAACTCTCATGCAACTCATGCACATGCAACTCATGCAACTCTCATACAACTCTCATGCAACTCATAGAACTCTCAAACAACTCTCATGCAACTCTCATACAACTCTCATGAATACAACTCTCATGAATACAACTCTCATGCAACTCATACAATTCTCATACAATTCTCATGCAACTCTCATACAACTCTCATGGAACCCATACAACTCTTGTGCAACTCTCATACAACTTTCATGCAACTCATACAACTCTAGGATCTCATGCAACTCTCAAACGACTCTCATGTAACTCTCATACAACTTTCATACAACTCTCATACAACTCTCATGTAACTCTCATACAACTTTCATACAACTCTCATACAACTCTCATGCAACTCTCATACAACTCTCATGCAACTGTCATACAACTCTCATGCAACTCTCATACAACTCTCATATGACTCTCATGCAACTCTCATGCAACTCTCTTTGATACAACACTCAATATAATGCAAATCTCATGAATGCAACTCTTGTGCAACTCCCAGTTCAACTTTCATGCAACTCATGCAGCTCTTATGCAAGTCTCATCCAACCCTCATACAACTTTTGTGTGACTCTCAAGCAACTCTCATGCATCTTGTAAGAAAGTCAGTTCACTGCTGGTCAAGTGTTTTGGAAGGCATGTTTCTTACATGTCGTTAAGTTAACAATCTTTGCTAGTAAGGATATGGATGTGTTCAGTTGAATCAGAGACATTATGGAATGTGCAGGTTTATTAGAGACTGAAGTCTGGGTTCTCTGAAATGGCATTTCCTGCACAGCCATCTTGAGAGTGCAGTATACTCCAGTCCACTCACGAGCCTAATTCACAGGTCTTCCTGAACTGGAGAAGGTTGTTGTGCTGCCATTTGTGGGGTCAACAGAGCAAGTGAATATTTCCCACATACCAAACAGGTACGTTTACTAATCAGTACTAATAGTATCATATTTCCTCAATTTAAATTCCCCTCTCTAGATTAAGCATACCCCCTTGATTAAGTACCCAGCTCTACAATATGAAATTTGACATCGCAACCCCTTGATAACCCTCCCCTCTTCCCAATGACAAATCATTGCTTATATAATAATATAAAACAGTTGTAGACTCTGTTATTTTGGGATTGACTATATGTAATATTGCATACAAATTCATCTCTATGGCACAGTTGTTTTGATTACAAGTCATGATTAGTAATAACAAACTAATATTCCTCATACATCTACATGTAGGACAATTTATTAATACATAGATTTAAATGTCAAACTTTAGTCAAACATTTATCACTATTTTGAAATTAATTTTCTCCAAATTGCAGTTATGCATTCTGTGAGGAAGTTGGAAGAGATCTGATGTTTAGCGTCACATAATACTGAGGTATTCTGTGACCATTATCTCACATTAATTATCTATGATCTCTTTTTTATAGCGTGATGTTCTCAGACTTCCTGCAGTTTTCAGATGAGTCACCAACGCTAGAATTCGAACAGGTTCCCTTCAATCACCCGCTGTTCATCATGTACTCGTCTGGTACTACAGGACCCCCCAAATGCATGGTCCACTCTGTCGGGGTGCGTATGCTTCTGTAGAATTGTATTAATCCAACTAAAGTAACATGCCAGCAGTTGTATAACAGTCTGCAATAAACCATGTTGAAAATCATGCGGATTTTACTTTGTGTATATGTATATGACTTTGGAAACTATACAGCTCTTAATTGATGTTCTTCTACATGTATTAAATTCAGAAATAAAATCTTGATGATGACTGGTTGTTCCACTCAGGGCACTCTCCTGCAGCACTACAAAGAACATGTTCTTCATGGCAATGTGACCAGAAGTGATGTCATTATCTACTACACCACGGTACACAGCCCTCTCCTTCACATCTTAATATATTATTAATTATTTTTTATATTCAATGAAAGCCAAATTTAAGTTACTTAAGTGCGGTGAGTTCAATGTTAATGTTCCTTCCTCATGTAAAGGTACTCTGATAATGTCACAGTCCATAATAACAGGGAGCTGATGCAATGTTAAGTTTATCAACAAACCTTTTCAATTCCAAATACCTCTGAACGTTCGAACAATGAAACCTTTGTCCCAAGCATCCAATCATCGACTATTGAGCTCATGAATAATAATAGTCAGGATTTGCCTAAGGACGAATCTTTGCCGACGTTATGTTTTAACTTTATCAGTAAACGTTTTCAATTTCAAACACCTTTGAACGTCTGAACAATCACCCAGTCAGTACGGTATTCACTATGTCCTTGGTCTGCAGACAGGTTGGATGATGTGGAACTGGCTGGTGTCGGCACTGGTTACTGGAGCAGCTGTCGTACTCTATGATGGCTCGCCACTGGTACCCACTGCAAATGTACTCTGGGACCTTGTGGATGAAATTGGGTTAGTTAATGATTCAAATGTGGTGATCTGATTTTGAGTATCGGATAGTTTGACTCCTATCTGTTCATCTGCGAAATTGTAGCTATTCAGCTGTTGTGCGTGACGAGCTGTAGGGTCTTTTAAAAAAAGAGCTTTAAAAAGTTTGTGTCTATTCAATTGTGACTGTCACAGATATTCCTTATGAGAAGTAAAGAGTTTGTAAATGGACTTGTGCGTTTTCATTTGATAGCGTTTTACATTATTACATTTTCAATTTCATCTAAATTTGTATGTATTCAATAGTTTATTTATATTACTTACCTTTCAGTAGTTCTTAATTGTTAGTTAGCTAGTTTTTGAGTGTACAGTCTATCCACTTAATTTTATTATTATGATAGCATTGTCACATTTGTACGTTTTTATCTGATCCTCATAGGCACAAGATGTTTTTCATCGCTACCTAGGGTTTTCAGCTTCAGATTATGAATTTTCGATCTTGGCAGCATGAAAAGAGTTGGAGTATCTGTTTCTACTGATTCTGACATTTGGTGAACTGTGACAAGCCACATGTCTTTGTTTTCATCTGGCTGTGTGTTGCTTTCATCATAAGAATGTTTGCTTTCATTCTTTCTTTCTTTCTTACTTCTGTCTTGTAAACACAAATGCATAATGTACATTGTACATTGTACTAATTGTATTTTGTACTAATTGTAATTTTATGCTGTACAGTGCCGTGAACTATTAGGACAACTGTACTTGACTTTGTAACGTGAAGATCAGGTTGTCTTCCTTCTAGGATAACAATTCTGGGAACTGGAGCTAAATGGATATCTTCCATAGAAGACAAGAAGCTTTGTCCAAGTGAGTAGAAGATGTTTGAAGAAAGTGTAGATTGCACGAATGTAGCATCTTCAACCATTATATCATTACAGTTCACCACTGAATCCTAATCCTGAGTTAATAACACAGCCCAGCAATCAATAAGCAACGAGAATACAGTAGAATAACGACAACTGGAACCTTCAGGGGAAATGGAAAGCAATTCCAGTTATCAGGAGTTTGAGTTATCAAATGTAATATCAAAGTACCTAAAGCTGATTCGTGTGAAAAAAATCTTGTTGCCAGAGTTATTTCTACGAGTTAGCACTAAGAACTCATTCAGAAGCTTGAACAACAATAATTTAAGACTTTGAGCTTTCAAAAGCGTTTTATGGCATATTAATATACACTACTGTAGGTTAGTTCAAGTTAGCCAGAGGAAGGTAGTGGGAAGTTGGCCTGAAATGCGAGAGAAGTTAGGTTCGGCTAGAAGGAAATTAGAGTTACCGAAGTTATTGAGGGTTAAGTTACAATAAACACCACCCACCACCAAAGAAACAAGTATATCATCAACAACAACAACAACAACAACAACAAACATCATCAGCACTTTTATTTCTAATCAGTTAGCACTTTTGAACCCAAATGAATTTGATTGACGTATTTCTTGTAGGAAAAACAAATGACTTGGGTTCCTTACACACCATTTTGTCCACGGGATCGCCCCTGAAGCCTGCAAGTTTTGACTATGTGTACAGGTGCATCAAGGAGGATGTGCTGCTTGGCTCCATAGCAGGTAAGAGAAAGTTGGTAACTGGTTTTCTTGTAGAGAATAATTGGTTTGTGTTACAGAACCTTGCTGCATGTACTGTGTCCTGCCTTAAAGCTATATTTACATAATAAGAACCTGAAGCAACTTGAACAAACTTGGTTTTACTAACCTACGCGAATTCAATCAATCCCTGACGTTCCGATTAAATTGAAGCTCACTGATTGGTCGATATTTTTAGAACACTCCTAAGACCCCTCGTCTTATGGTACGAATGGAAAGGGAGTGGATGCAGGTAAAGCAACTTTGAAAGTTGTAATAATTTGCCTTTCATTTGGCCAGCCACTCATATCGACTTGCATGGACTGGGATTGAGCTCTGATGTGAGTGCAAGTCAGTACAAGTTTTCTACTGTATTCCTATACAAACAGTGGAGTACTATCTTTTCTAACTTGCATTCAGAACGCCTTAGTCCGTTTGGCCACTCGCTGCAAGTCCTTACAAGTCTGAACGCACGTTGGGATTTGACAACTTGAGTTAACTTGCAAGTGGGTTGGTCGAGGCTTTACATATATATTATATGTTGGTGTTTGTAAAATTTCAGTATTCATTTTCTATATTTGTATGACTGTGCATTACGCCTGATCTTTGAAACTGGCTTCTCCACTAGTGGTCTGGTGGTAAGTTGCAAACTTATTAAAGAAGTTCTTTGCAATATTCTTATAAGCATCTGATCATCTGATACATGCTTAAATCTATCTATCTATCTTAATACTGGGGTATTCATGCTACCATTTCAGATTTTTGTAATACCTTTGCTATCTATGAGTTCAGAGTAATAGACAGCTTCTTTAAGAGGCCTAGAATTTTATATAACGGTAAGCAGTCCAAATGTTGAGATTGAGCAACTAAGAAATTATATCTTATACTTTTTCGCCATGGAGATGAAATGCTGCAGCTTAGCTTTCGAATGCCTGTATGTTCATCGTCCTTCACTGAACATCTTCAAATGTTTCCTGGAATGCCTGCATGATCATCGCCACTGACTGAACATCTCCAAATAGCTACTGGAATGCCTGCATGATCATCGTCATTTACTGAACACCTCCAAATGTTTACTGGAATGTCTGCATGATAATTGTCATTCACTGAACATCTCCAAGTGTTTACTGGAATGCCTGCATGATCGTCGTCATTCACTGAACATCTCCAAATGTTTACTTGAATACCTGCATGTTCATCGTCATTCACTGAACATCTCCAAATGTTTACTGGAATACCTGCATGTTCATCGTCATTCACTGAACATCTCCGAATGTTTACTGGAATACCTGCATGTTCATCATCCTTCACTGAACATTTCCAAATGTTTACTGGAATGCTTGCATGATCATCCTCATTCACCGAACATCTCCAAGTGTTTACTGGAATGCCTGCATGATCGTCGTCATTCACTGAACATCTCCAAATGTTTACTGGAATACCTGCATGTTCATCGTCATTCACTGAACATCTCCAAATGTTTACTGGAATACCTGCATGTTCATCGTCATTCACTGAACATCTTCGAATGTTTACTGGAATGCCTGCATGTTCATCATCCTTCACTGAACATCTCCAAATGTTTACTGGAATGCCTGCATGATCATCGTCACTGACTGAACATCTCCATATGTCTACTGGAATGCCTGCACGATCGTCGTCCTTCACTGAACATCTCCAAATGTTTACTGGAATGCCTGCACGATCGTCGTCATTCACTGAACATCTATAGATGTTTACTGGAATGCCTACATGATCATCGTCATTCACTGAACATCCAAATGTTTACTGGAATGCCTGCACGAGCGTCTCATAATTCACTGATCACTTCCAAATGGTTGCGTGGCACGTCTGTGTGATCATGATCGTGCCTGGTCAAACATTTCCAAATGGCACAATTACATG
The DNA here is from genome assembly GCA_026546655.1 of Epizoanthus illoricatus. Lineage (NCBI taxonomy): Eukaryota > Metazoa > Cnidaria > Anthozoa > Zoantharia > Epizoanthidae > Epizoanthus > Epizoanthus illoricatus. The sequence continues at coordinate 14,098 of JANVCK010264955.1, forward strand.
ATTGTGGTCATTTACTGAACATTTCCAAATAGCACTACTAAACTACTTTTTTCCTGTTGTTTCCACCTGTAGACTGAAACAATTATTTCTTTTAAATGAGTTGAAACGTTTGACTTGGTGTTCATCCATTGCTGTATGACCAAGATAAGCTCCCACACTGAATTCCTACCCTTAAGGTTTGTTTGCTTCAGTGTTAAACATTTCTATGTTGGATATGAGAGGAAGTTACTCTTGCCCCACCTCTATCTGGTCCAGTAGCTGAGTGTGATAAAAAGTACATTACACGCATTTCAGTGTGTTCTATCTTTTATGGCATCATTTTGACCATTGTTGCATGATGCGGTATGATCACCTGGTATGAAAGGGCCTTGCAGAATGCAAGGATTTGTACAGGATACGAGACTTGAATATTTACTGAAATACTGTAACGTCGTTCACTGGATTTCTCTCACTGATTCTGCTTTGTACTGTGTTAACTTACTTTGCCTTTCTTTGATTTTATTTCCCTCGTAAATAGCATTGTTTCATTTTTCCCTGCACAGGTGGTACGGATATCATCTCTTGTTTTGTTGGACAGAATGCGGTCTTACCTGTATATCGTGGTGAAATACAAGCAAGAAATCTTGGCATGGCCATAGAAAGTTGGAATGATGAAGGTAGCAGCTCAATTAATGTTTCTTTGCTGTTTGTGCAGAGTATAATTGATTCACTGATTGGTTGGTTGATTGATGGAATGATTGATTGATTCATTAATAATTGGTTGATTCATTAATCATTTATTAATTGGGTGATAGTAATAAAAAGAAATACAAGCAAAACACATATGTTGGCGAAAATTCAGGGGAAAAAATATCATAAGCAGATACACTGCATATACTGAGATATTCTGAAATGAATCATCCCTAATTAATAGTAAAGTGATACAGATTTCCCAGGGGGAGGTTAAGTTATGTTTCTATTAATCACAATGAAGTATCTGAATATGAAAAGAAAGTTGAAGGCGACATAGTGTCTTCTTTAAGACAATGCTTCGTGCACTCACTAACACCAAGTGTTGTTCCCAGGACAACCCGTCTATGACGAAAGCGGTGAACTGGTGTGTACTAAGCCGTTCCCTTCTATGCCAGTGTACTTTTGGAACGATCCCAATGGACTGAAATACAAGAAAGCCTACTTTAACAAGTTCAAAGGTAGAGTGACATCAACTCTTCATACATACTAGTACACACCTACTTAGTGTAAACTGAAATGGATTTTATATTGTTTTGCCCCTCGGTGGGGGGGGGGGGGGGGGGGGGGGGGGGGGGGGGGGGGGGGGGGGGTGGGGGGGGGGGGGGGGGGGGTGGGGGGGGGG
>JANVCK010265066.1:0-15445 GCA_026546655.1 Epizoanthus illoricatus
GCAGTGATGCACCTACTCCCCCCGTACATCACTTCTTCCACCATAACGGCTCCAGCAGTGATGCACCTACTCCCCCCCCGTACATCACTTCTTCCACCATAACGGCTCCAGCAGTGATGCACCTACTCCCCACCCGTACATCACTTCTTCCACCATAACGGCTCCAACAGCGATGCACCTACTCCCCCCGTGGAGAATGCAAAATAAACCCGAAACCATTTCCTACAACCCTAGCCCGATATTAATGCTTAAATTATGCCCGCATTAAATAATTATGTAAATGTAAATTGTTAGAAGATGGCAGGCTCATCTTGTGTTGCATTACGTCTCCACCAGTAAGTACATAAATGTACTTACCTGTTCGGTGAGCACTCTGCTCAAGCTTTAGATTTCTTCGACCCTTCCTTGCATTTCTCTCTGAGTCTCCTCCTTTTTCGTGCTTCTTTCTTTCTTTGTACTTTCTCCTCCTCTGCTCTTTCGTTTCTACTCTTTTCCTCTGTCGCCTTCTTCTCCTCTTTTTCTCTTTCGTTTCTTCTCCTCTTTTCCTCCTCTTCTCTTTCATTTTTTCCCCTTTCCTCTCTAGCCTTCTCCTCTTCCTCTTCTCTTTCGTTTCTTCTCCTTTCCTCTTTCGCCTTCTTTTCCTCCTCTACTCTTTCGATTCTTCTCCTTTCCTCTTCTGCATTCTTCTCCTCCTCTTCTCTTTCGATTCTTCTCCTTTCCTCTTCTGCATTCTTCTCCTCCTTTTCTCTTCCATTTCTTCTCCTTTCCTCTTCCACCTTCTTCTCCTCCTTTTCTCTTTCGATTCTTCTCCTTTCCTCTTTCGCCTTCTTCTGCTCCTCTACTCTTTCGATTCTTCTCCTTTCCTCTTCTGCATTCTTCTCCTCCTCTTCTCTTTCATTTCTTCTCCTTTCCTCTTCTGCATTCTTCTCCTCCTCTTCTCTTTCATTTCTTCTCCTTTCCTCTTCCGCCTTCTTCTCCTTTTTTTCTCTATCGATTCTTCTCCTTTCCTCTTCCACCTTCTTCTCCTCCTTTTCTCTTTCGATTCTTCTCCTTTCCTCTTCCGCCTTCTTCTCCTCCTCTTCTCTTTCGATTCTTCTCCTTTCCTCTTCTGCCTTCTTCTCCTCCTCTTCTCTTTCATTTCTTCTTCTTTCCTTTTCTGCCTTCTTCTTCTCTTCTTCTCTTTCGTTTCTCCTCTTCTCTTTCTTTTGCTTGTGTCTCTTCCTCTTCTCTTCTGCCGCCTTCTTCTCCTCCTCTTCTCTTTCCTTTCTCCTCTTCTCTTTCCTTTCTCTTCGTCTAATCCTCTTCTCCTCTGCCTCCTCCTCCTCCTCTTCTCTTGCTTTTCTTCGGACTCTTTCCTCTTCCATCTCTATCTTCTCCTCTTCTCTTTCAATGCTTCTCCTTTCCTCTTCCGCCTTCTTCTCCTCTTTTTCTCTTTCGATTGTTCTCCTTTCCTCTTCCGCCTTCTTCTCCTCCTTTGCTCTTTCGATTCTTCTCCTTTCCTCTTCTGCCTTTTTCTCCTCCTCTTCTCTTTCGTTTCTTCTCCTTTCCTCTTCCTCCTTCTCCTCTTTTTCTCTTTCGTTTCTTCTCCTTTCCTCTTCCGCCTTCTTCTCCTCTTCATTTATTCTCCTTTCCTCTTCTGCCTTCTTCCCCTCCTCTTCTGATAACTAAAAATATTTAAAAATAAAACAATGAGAAGCATCATCGGCAAAGAAACAAGTGTAATTTGGGGTTAAAGGATGCAGCTTTTAGCAGTCGGCTTTTCGCTGCAATGCCAGCTACATATATTTTAAGCTTGATTCCTGCTGTAATGATTTATTGATTCTTCCTGTTACCGATAAATGTTTCTATTTACATTATGTTTACATAGTATGCCCTAATGGCTCCAGGTGTGATCCACCCTACTCCCCTATTCCCACCTGCTGTTCATATCATCTTTTTCTTCTGGAGAAGAGCCCTCCCTTTCTGCGAGATTTGTGCACTCGGATGTTATACTTGTTCGTAATTGTTTATCTAAATCTGGATGCCTTCCTCGGTGTGTTTCAATTAATGCTGTACCTTATCCTTGGCCGGAATGATCTAGGTTTAGTCTTGTACTCTGCGTAGGACCATTTGGATTTGATCGACTTATATTGACTGACCCATACATGTATGCTACGCACGTTACTCTCTTCGTTATAATTCATCGTCTCTTATACAGTAAGTACAAAATTTGAAATATACAACTTTGTACTTACCTCGTTGTGAATTGAATTCATCTCTTCTTCACTCTTGAACAACATAATTAAAGAAAACAAATATTAGTTATTCCTAATACTAATTGATTGTTGTGTATGATAATATCCAGTTTGGATTGCCAATAACATAAAGATATATTGTGTCATTACCACAGTTATCTTTAATTAAGAAACGTAGATAATGCAGTGATGACCTAATCTAATTAATATCCAGTAATGTGTTCAATAATATGTGCATGTGTTAGTACTAGTTACAACCATAAATACACTTTATACCAAAAACAACAATTGCATCGAATTAATACTGTATTCACGCACAGTACGAGTACACACAATACGAGCAAAATCTGTAGGGATCATATGTTCTAGGAGATATCTATATTAAATATATATGTAACATAATATTTTATTAAGTGCATTAATAAACCACTAAACACACAGCATATAGTATTCACACAGGTCTTAGAGTAATGGGGCAGTACAGTACTGCATCTTCATAAATCTCTGATAAAATGATTACAGAACCAAATCAACTGAGCAATTTGTATTAATTAAAACTACCAAGACTTGGTACTTTTGAATTTCCTACATGCTGCCAAGTGAACAGTGCCAATCCCCACTATCAGTCACAATATTTGCAATACATCAAACACGCGTGTGATTTGGGAGCGACGGCACACAATAAAATTATGTTGTACTACAAAATGGTAACACACAGTAGATATGAAGGGAAATTGTGAAGTAAATTCAAAGGCAAAATCATTTACCCTGAAAAAGGAACAAACTAAGCAATATGTTACTTGTGCATGTATGTTGCTTTGTCATACACTGTACTAATAAATTATTTGATAGAATAATGATTACGAAACTGTAACAAACGAAATGATGCTTACAGTTGGTGTGAACACAATCTTCTCACTATTTTTCATTTCTTCATCAAATCTGATTGGGACGTTATCCAGATGGTGAAGCAGGTGGAAGAACTGATGCTGTTCTGGCATGCTTCCAATCCAGTAATATGCTTGCTAAAAGAACAACAGTAGTTAGGAACAATCACAGATTATTGGAGTTAAATTCAAATTAGTCAAATTATTGTAGTTGCAACTGGCAAACCCATAATTTAAATTAGTGTTAATTTTGTGTCGTTAAAGTAGAGATGAAGATGGTAAATAGACCCTTTAGGATATGTTATTAGCAAGGACAGACGAAGGAAATGGGAGAAAAAACAACAAAACATCAGAGTGCAGCACTGACCTAAGATCAAGGCTCACACGGAACTAACTTTAGGGAGTACTGAGACTCAATAAAAACAGAGTGATGACTCATGAAATGTTCACAACAACATACCATAGAACTGACTTTATACATTTCTTTACAATTGCAACATATTATTAGTATTTCGACATGCCTATTATACTATCAGGAAGTTCAGAATAACCTGTACAGGATAATTAGAGAACAGAATGTTTTAACTCAGTAAACCCTAAATATAGCCTGTGGTAAATTATATACTTCTATGTATCTTACGTTGTTGTAAATCTGCTGGCTATTGTACTTTGTATGAAACATATTTTAAAAACCATGTTCACAGTCAAGTTTTAACACATGAAACTCAGTTAAACCATTCAGTACTCTGATGCAAGTATACTAATCATTGATCACACTTTTTCTCCCCTCTAAGAAAAATACACTTAACCCCCAACAGCCAAGGGGGGGGGGGTCAATTGGACCCCCAAAGGTTTTTCAACTCAAAGTTTTGTCTTTATTGCAATTGCCACAAAAAGTTTCGTGGCCATAGCCTAATAAATAAGAAATTGTTTGACACTGTGTAGATGATGTCAGCTTTCACAATTTCTGCAGAATAAAATAGGCAAATTGGAACTTGTTTCAGAATATTGCCAATTTTTTTAGATTAGTTGTTTTCACTAAGAATTTTAGGTTCATATCATTTATTTTGTTAGTTTTGTACATAAAACAAATGTCTTTAGCCCTTTCTATTCATTTTGCTAAGAATTGGTAAATATGTTGAAATTGACAAATTCCTAGATAACAGCCCAGATGACAGATCTAATTTTGAATTGTTGTTACCATAGCAACACCAATTAAGCAATGTATGGTTGTTGCCATGAAAACTACGTAACTAGCTAATTCCATGTCAAATACCAATTCTTTCTCTTTCTCCATATAGAAAATATTGGGGGGGATACTTTATTTATTTACTTTCATACTTTATTTTAATTTGCTACACACTCCCCCCCCCAAATCCAAAAAATAATCCCACAGTTGTACCAGTATGACGAATGTTTATTTAACCAGTTTTGGCATAGAGTTGGGATGAACATTTTATTGTTATGCCTTTTTAAAAAGAGGATGCTGGAATACAACCCCATCCCCCTCCTCCCAAATAGGTACACCTTGTACACTCAGCACAAACATTGAACTTCATAAACAACAACAACAAATGCAACAACATCTGCAGCTTAATATAAATACAGACTCAGGACTCAATTGTTTGTAACCAAAAACAAAATATGTAGAGCCTATCTTACCCGAAATGGAGTTTTGACCACAAACCGACGTTTAAAAACACCCAATGGTGTGCCAATGGCCAGTTGTATAACATCCTCAGTTGCTGGAGGCTCTGGCAGTAATTTTTGTGATCGCTTCAATCGTATCTGTTTCATGGAAAAGCAATTTTTCAGACAACCAGTTGGAAATATTGCAATTGCTGATGATCATATGAATGAAGAACTTTAAACAGTTGTAACTGCGTACATTACCTGATCATTGCTTTCCTTTTCAGGAATAATGTCATCACTCTTTTCAGATTCGATCTCCCTGAATCTTAATGCATCAGTCAGTGCTGACTGGGCTGCCTTGGCATCTTGTTCTGCCTTTAACCAGGCATTCGCTTCAGATTGACACCTAATGATATTTTAATACAGCAAAAAATCAAATTGCAGTAAACTAAATACTTGTGACCATATGCATGTGGACATGGAATTTTTTAAAACCAAAAAACATTTATATATGCATGATTGATTTGTATGATAAGATTCTATTGATGATCGACTTGAATTTATCTCGAATTGAATGCCAGTAATTATACTGGCTGTACCAATGCATAACTATACACATGGTCAAGTGTGAGATATATTTGTAAAATTATTTCTTACATTTGTATGGGATTGACTGTATAAAGTTGTACAAATAGTAATAGTTATAACATATTCAACTATATTATTTGGTTGGACAAAAATGCCATTGGTGTTAAAATGTTTGTATTTGTGCCTGAAGATACAGTGTTGACCATCCACATGACTTGTCTAAAAATTTATAAATGAATACATATATCAGATGGAGTGACATAAATTTAACACAATAATTTTATTTACCATCTTTCGAATCTTCTTTCCAAATCTCTCATTACATCCTCAAGAATGTTCTTTAATCCACCAACATCTTCTGTAAAATCTGAGACATACAAAGAACAAAAACCTTAACGCCAAGTGTCGATGAAATTGCATGCTGTCTTGTTTATTAACATATATATATATATATGTACATATATATATATACACACACACACACACACACGGCTGTTTGCAAAAATTATGAGCCAACCAAACATTATAAAACAATGACAAATCTCACAGAAATATATGTCTACTGCATGTACTCTCTAGAAATGTCCAATCTTGTACCTAACAATTTATGAGGATTGATTGAACCTAGGGTTTGCACATGTTCATTATTACATTCTATATAAGTATATAATTATATATTTGGTGTGCTTAACTTTTTTTTTTCAAACAGCTGTGTGTGTGTATAGATATATAGATAGATAATTTATTTATATCTGCATACTTGTAATATATGCAAGTGAGGACATCAATGCAATAACTACATTAGCCTACTGACTGCCAACTTGTTATAAAAGGGGTAGGGAATAGTATTAAAAAATTGTTTTACATACAATTTCTTGATCATATACGGTAATCAGGTCAATATGTTAAAATGCATTGCCATATGTAGCAGTTTTAACAGCAGAGATGCTAACAGACTTGATGCAGCTGTGGGAACTATCACTTGTAAACAAATTATAGCAGTATGTATGAAAAAAATGTACTATAAATTAGGAACCAACCTGCAAAATTTAACAGAACCGGATAGCAAGATCCACATTTCACAAAGCCGATTAATGAAGGAAACTTCAGAATTTGCCTAGGGCCAAGCAAATTTTGCACTGCAAAACAATTACAAGACAACAACTTCAATATCTTGATTTTATGAACCATAACCACATTATTATTAAAGTTAAAATTATTTGAGAACTATCACTGGAAAATTTAAACACTGTGATTTTCAATTACTAATTAAAATAACACATGTAAATCCTATAAAATTTGCTATAATGTATAATCAGTTAAAGACAAAACTAGGCATGGGATTTAGTTAAGACTACTTAACACAACTATTGAGGGTGGTAAAGGGTTTTTCGTGAAGCATGATTTGCCCTTTTTATTTTCCATGAAGTTAAGCGATTCTCATACTAAAATAATGATATCTTCACACCCATTTTAAAGTCCATTTAAATGCGGAAAGATTTTTTCATGTTTTCATGTTTTCATGATTGCAAATCCACAACGACAACATATTATTTCCCCCTGAGAAGAAGTTAATTTTTTAACTGTAAAGTAACATACACTCAATATGCTCCCTGGATTGTTCTCGGACAGGCCAAATGACAAAGTTGTTGTTGCAAAATTCACATAAATTATCGTCCAACATTGCCCTGTAAGAAATGAAAAGACAAATATTTATATGTACATAAAAACATATGCAATAACATAATAGTACAATAATAGTACAAAATATACTGCTTTGCTAAAAAAATGCAAATTTGTTCTCATTCCAGTTCACTAAAATAATAGAGGCTGAGACATTAATCCACAGTTTGTAGAAATATTAGGAAGAAGAAGAAGTTAGTCAGATTAACACACCTTCAATGTCACTGAATAAGTAAACATTTTTAGTTGAAGTCAGTTTTTTACCTTACTGAATCTGTTGCATTATTGCTCCAGAGCAATGCCAATACTGGCCTCCTGTTACCAATAAATGCTCTGCTTGTTATCTGAAAATCATCGTCAAGTTGATTGAATATTGTAATTAGCCTTTTTCAATTTTTCTACTTTTTATAATTAATAATTATATTTGATGACATTTAGGATGAAAGAGCTCCTTCTTCAATTAATATTATATTAAATAAATGCATAAATAAATACATAAATACATATTATTTAATACAAATAATGTATTGATTTATAGATACAGTACTAATTATGAAATAATATCATCAAGTTTATCAAACTCTTGCTCTCATTTTTTGCCCTGACTATTGTGCAATCTTATTAACTCTCTTGCGCTCGTCGTCAAGTTTGAACTTCAAATGTTTACTAAAAAGAACAAATTAATAGTTAAACACCAAACAGCTGCAATTTTATTCAGTTACAAAAGCCTTTCGACCTATACGGTCCTCGCCAGCATAAAGTAATGACAGCAAGACAGTGACTGTAATTTATCAAAGTATAAATCATGTGACAGAGTGTGTACTGTTTATGTAATTTCTGTGCACATGTAGATGACAGTTGAACAAGATTCTCATTCAACTCTGACATCACTCAGCGCTCATGCAACTCTCATCCTCGTCTGACCATGCGCATGATAGTACATGAGAGTTTAACAAACTCTTATTCAATTCTCATCACTCAATTGCAACTCTCATGCAACTCTCATGCTTGTTTCAGTAATTTGACCATGCACATGATAGTAGATGAGAGTTGACTGTACATATGATATACAGTAGATGAGAGTTGAACAAACTCTCATTCATCTCTCATCCTCATTTGACCATGTGCATGATAGTAGTTGAGAGTTGAACATACTTTCATTCATCTCTCATCCCCGTTTGACCATACGCATGTAACTTATATATAATTACAAGTTCTATATTTACCACTGATATTTCTGCAAAACACATATTCAGGCAATATGACCGAGGAACCAAACCAAGGATTTCCATTACTTCACCATGGTTGCCTTCAAAAACTAGTTGAAAAAAGGGAAAATAATAATAGTCTGACTTATTAGCATACATACATATATCTTTGAATGAACCTATTTCTTCTTTAGGCTGATTAGAAAGTAAGCGAAAATCAGTCAGACAAAGTAACAGTTCCCTGTTAATTTTATTTTTGAGAAATTTGGTAAAAATTAGTAGCATGAGAAAAACATGTTATCTAACTGACATCTTAAATTGGGATGAAAGGGTTAACCTAGCAAAAATGTAAATTCAGGTAAATTCATGCTAAATTGACCATTAAGCCCTGATGAATGCATACACTAAAGATATTTGCCCCAGCACTTCAAAATGAACATTAAAAACTCAGAGTGTAAAGACTATTGATTAATATTTGTTACAATTTTGTACAATTTAAATATACTTAGTAGACACATGTACTTTTGCAATTTACCTAAGACATTTTAAGAAAGACATTTGCAATTGATGTTGGTAAGCTATTACTTCTAGAACTCTTACCAATTGAAAGAAATAATATGTGGGAATTATTCAATGTATAACTCTAATTGGAGTGTTGTTGCATAATGTGTACTGATAAATTTAATTATTAATAATTGTTATCATTATTATTATTATTATTGTTATTATTATCATTATTATCAGTAGTTAGCTATAGTAATAGCAATATTATTTTCAACATGTCATGAAATAAAAGATGTTCTGAGTACTTGCCATTGTCTACAAACATGCTTCTTATCACATTGTCACTAAGTGATGCAGTCCTTATTTCTCCTACAAATTAAGACATCAGGTTTCAACAATTTTAAAAACAAGCCTTAGGTTCTCTCCACAATTTTAGGAGAACTAGTGGTGAAAAATGTATACAGATGTATATAGAACAACACAGATAACAAAAACATCACCTTGTAATGATGATATTTTCAATGATTCATATAAGACATAAGCATGGTAACTGACTGACTACATGTATGTTGGCCATATTGTAGCACGATCACAAGCATCTGGATCTTAATATTTCATTGTAATGGCAAATCTTGATTTAAATGATGACAAGATTGACGTGTTTTGGACTCAGTTTTATTCTCTATTTTTGAAGATTGTCGGTAATGCTGGTGAACTTCCTATTGTTTATTTGACATGAGTGAAGCACTGAATTGCATTGCATTGAGAAAAGAAAAATGTACAATGTAAATAATGTTGATACTTCAAGCCAACTAATCTCCTGTATTAAAATGTTAATTCTAGATTAGTCCCATGTATGAGCACTGACTAAATGACAGATTGATAAATACGTGTATTGATACAATGTATTCCTGATTTTCACTACATCAGACATATAATTATAAAGTTTGGCAGAAAAAAAACCCCATCCAGCTGTTTTAATACAGCTGGTACATGCACAGGCATGACATATTTAAATAAAACACATGCAAACACCTGAACATAGAGAAAAAACCATACAAATCAGATTGAGGTTTTAAAAGACTGTTTCAAATACAGCTGTAGTAACCAGGGCTCTGGTCAATGGAGTTAACATGGGATGGAAAAAGAGCGTCATTTATTAATTATAAATAATTTTTAAAACTTGTGATAAGACCATGATGTGGAGCTAATGTATAATGCTGTATGATGGCTTGTCATTGGCAGTCAAGGGCAATCAAGGGCATGCAGTCACTGGAAAACTTTCATTCAATGAGATGATTAAATAACAATAATTTATTGTTCAGAAGCAGAGAGTAAATAATTATAAATTCAATTACAATTGGAATTCATGACTCATAATTTAACATTTCATAATTTAACATTGTCTGTTTTATTAACTTAATTATATACTGACCTAAAACCCTCATGTCAATTTTCCTGGTGTTCAAATTCACCACTTGTAATGTAGATGCATTGTCTTCATCTAAAACAGGCAGTACAAGTAAATTGTCACAAAACAAATACATGTCTTTAGATCCTCACTAATTCATAGCTTTATATTCTTTGTGTCAAGAAATAATCAACTTGGGTTTCATTTAATATTATTGCCTTCAACCTTTGTTTGTAAGTGGAGATGGGAATGCACTCTACATCAGTGATGGGTCATGGACCTGGCTTAATGAGCAGCAACAATGAAACAACGAAGGTGAAAGAAACCTTTTCAGTACTTGATAAAAGGCCATAAAAGCCTGGAAACATACATGTACTCAATATTGGATTTAATTGCATACATGTATTTGAGTTTAAACCTGCAAACTGATCTGTAGCTCATGGCACTATTTATTTTGATGATTACTGTAACCCAGAAAACATATGAAACAGTGGAGAGCGAGGGATGTTGTATGACTGAGAGTACACAAAGAGGGCAAGCCAGCGGAACAGTTCATCACAGCTCTGAGGATACTATAAAAATATATAGTTGAGCAACCTGTAACTCTGCTTTGCCATGAGAAGCTTCAAGACTTGCTCATGTGTGACAACATCATTTGTGAAATTTTAGGCTCTAAGTTGAGGCAATAGATATTGTTAGTCAAAGTGCCAGATGTCGACTTGGATCAGCAGAGTGTCCCCAACTCTACTACAAATACTTTTAGCTGTCTGTTAGTCTGAGTATTCTGCTATTTATCATATCACAACTAAAATGACATATTAACAAATAACACAAATTTTCAGTTCATAAACTTCTATTTTATATGACCAGATGCAATTTATGTTTAATATTAATACACTGACACTATACATGACTGTATAGACTTGACACAAGACTTTAGCTAATGACAAAGTGTTTAATATGTTTTAAATAGAAACTGGTTTGCCAGAATGAGATATTGTCTGCATCTTGCTTTGGAGGTGAGAATTTGGCAACTGAACATTTTTAAAAGAGCTCATCACACTATCCCACTTGGAAATTTTAAGACATTTGTTTGTGAAGTGATTAATGCTTAGCAATTTATCCTGGATAACCCCTATCCAGGACACTTATAGCTTTAAATTTTGTGGATCAGACTTTGATATTGATTAAGCCTTAATTAATTGCACTATGCTTCTTGCTATAAATTTTTGTCTAATTGGAATGTACAGTCTTGATTACTTAAAATACAAAATTACTATTTAGCATAATTTTTAATTCAATGAGATGTGATGAACATAGATCCTTTAGTTACCTTTATCTCCAGGGCCCAATGGTAGTACAACACTTGCTTCAGCTGTAAGGTCAACAAATGCTGCAGCTGCTGCACTTCCTGAACAATCAAGGATTATCATTATTAATAACTTGTCGAAGCTATTAGGCTTATTATAATTGTTATAAATATTATTACACATATAAAAATTAATTATGTATGTGTACACAGTCAACTAAACAGGTCTGGAAATCTAGTTACATTTTATAGAACAAGTCCAACAACATTATAAAAAATAGTATAATTTGTATATGTATGTGAAAACCAAAAGTTCCAAAGTTGAAAAATTTAATAACACACGAAAAAAATAATAAAAATAACAGGATTTGAAAATGTCTGCATTAGTTGAAATTCTTGTGTGTTTCTGCATTCAAATTCACCCATCAACTTAGGAAATATAATTTATCAACTGAATAGCATATAATATATGCATAATATGTATAACTTTATTGACAAACATGTTTTAAACTGAAATCAGTCAACTTCTAAAAATACCTTAAAACTCACTCACCACTGATAACATCTGCAACAGGAGTACTTGATATTGGAGACACTGGTCTTAGGGTGTCTTCTGGATCACTGCTGCTGTCACTAAGATCACTGGAGTTATTGGCATACTCATGCCTCCAGATCTCTCCAGTGTTGCGCATAACATTGGCAGGGTTTTGCTGAACTATTAGCAACAGAAACAATACAATTTTATTGGGGAATTTAGAAAGTGTTGACAAAGATATATATTAGTTAATTACTTGACTGTTAATGAGAATATTAAACCAGTCAAATATATATGAAGTGAAAATTGATCAATTCTATTATAAGAATTGCCAATTTTATTATCTCGATCACCATACTTAACTAGTAGAAGGCACTAAAAACACTGTACTAACCTTAAGAAATATTTTTAGGCATATATATCTATTTTTTATTGACAAACTTGATGTAGAATGTCAGTCTGTATATTGTATAGCCTACTTTAAATATATCAACTTGGTATTCTACAGTAATTTATAAGAAATGTTTAAAGATTAATAAGAATGATTAAAGAATAAAAGGAAAGCTCCCCTTAACAATGAACATGCCTACAATCACTTTTAAAAATATGTTAATTTGAATAGGTTGCAGGTTTAAGGAATGTTACACAAAGTTTTGTTGTTACAAGGAGCTAGGGGGGAGTTTCCAAAGTGATTAGGAAATTAAAACTTACCTGTCACTGTTGCTGAATCCTGCCTGATGTATAGACAGCCTTGGCCTCTGATCCTATCGAGCTCTCTTGCTGAGATAGAGCTGATACTTGCATCCACAAGCTCGAGCCTATTTGTGTCAACAATCCGCAATATGCGATATGATGCAGTGCTTTGGAAAAAAATGTAGATTCCTGATCTCTCTTTTTGTAACACAGGTGATCAATGGTTCACATTCAACTATTTCTCACACATTGTTTACTAAAACATGAGGTGCATAGCTTGTTAGACGATAGAGTGTCCAACCATCCTGCTTAATAATGTTTCATCATGATAATACTGATCTGGCCTAGAATATGTAAATCTACATGTAGATGTAATTGCCCTCAGGATTAAAAAATCATGATACTGATTCTAGATATTCAAATACAAAATAAAAACCATGAAAAAGTAGTCTCGTTCTGTTTAATTTGCATCAAATGCCTTTAATATTCAACCATCATACAATTAAATTAAATGTACATGTATGTTGGTAAGCTCAAAATTCCACACAGAACAGAAATAAATAAATAAATAGAATTAAACTGAGAACTTTTATTCTTTCATTCCAAGCGATTTTACTCACCTACTGCTATATAGAATGTGTAGCACCCAGAAGATCAATTTATCTTGCCCTTCTTTATTAGGTTAGAAATTAACTTCTGTGAATGCTGAAATCATGTCTTCGCAGAATTTTTATATTTTATAAATTTGTAGGGGGTGGGAGGTGAACCCCCTAGAAGCTTGAACCTCAAAAGTTAATTTCCTCAAACCAACAAAATTCTGACAATGGATGGTCCTTACATGTACATGCATGAAGGTTGGACACTCTAAAGTAGTACTCTAAAGTACTTAGTACTCTAAATGGTTATTAAACATACAGTCATGTATGTGTACATAAGAAGATGTGTATGAAGACACTACTTTTATATAAATTTTACAATTCATACAATGATGTAAACTGATGGATAAAAATTATTATATGTATGTATCTATCAGACTAGCTATCTGTATGTACAGTATGTTTGTCTTTCTGTCTATCCATATGTCATTTATTCAGTAACTCAGTCTGTCCGTCTCTATATCTTGAATAATTTTGTATAGTTTATGTAGTGACCAAAAACAACTATTACAATAAAATTAAAAATGTTGCAAAATGATGCTTTGACAACCAAGTAAAATTGACGCTAACTACAAGATACTGCCATTTTATCACAGTATACAATCCTGTACATGTATGTAAATCAAACAGGATTTGCTTATTGGACCATTCATGTGATGTCTGAATAAACATAATAATTAATTATATATGGGGGCCCTATATCGCATATGGGCTCCTGAATTTCATGGTTACTCATAACAAAGACCTAGAAAAATTAATACAATAAGTTATGACATGCCATATAGCACACAAGTCATATAGAAAATACCTGAGCATGGGGAACTGCCTTTCCAGCTCTAACTTTGTGGCTCCACGTGGTGTGCCTTTTTCTATTGAAATTCCTCTCTTTATTTTGCCGTTTTCATCCAATGACCGGCGCACATTATTTCGTGGTATGCTGGTCATGTGCGATGGCAGTACCACAACATCAAATTGATAATGGCTGCTACGGTTCTGCCTACTTGCAGTGCCAGCACCTCCCCTCTGACGTCCACGTCCACGTCCACGCCCACGAGGACGTTGAAATGTCTGAACATTGAAATGAAAATCGGCCCGCTCTTCAGTGCCAAAATTTTGCCTTATCTCTTGGGCCAAGGTGTTTGCCTTAAAATAAAATGAAAAATCATAAATTTTATGAATAGTACATAAAATGTTGAGCTTCATTACTCAAATGATGACCAAAACACTAACAGTGAATGGCAGCTAATTTTTGATTTTACTAATTTTTGCCAAATTGTAAACATTGTAATTAGAATTTACTCTCATTAAATTTAAGATATTTGTCAGTTCTAGTTACAAGTGCATGAAAATGAAAAACATGGCATAGACTAGAAACAGTTCATATATTATTATCGAAATAATAATTTAATAATATTTATTTATATTATATATAAATTAATTAAATATATTAATTATATATATTTAATTATATTTATAACTTTTGCGATTGCACCTCACAATATAGTTATATACATTCATTGGAAAGTGTTCTAATTTGGAAGAAAAATGTCTTCCTTGACAAATGTGCACGGGTTCTTTTGTGTCCCCTTGACTTATAAAGAGAGATCTAACATCCCTGCCCACTGAATTTTACTGATGAATGGGTATCCTGAACCTTTTTGTATCATTACTGTGATCTGGGTTCACGAATGTTTGGACAAATAGTGTGGTGTTACATTGTAGTTTACTCATGTACTATAAATAGCAATAAAGCCCGATGAAACCCCTAATATACCCTAACTGTTTACAATATAATACAATTAGACACTAACATGGTACAATACTTACCTGCATTTATTTGTATTTTGTGTTCTGATTTAAACATGAGGGTACAACCGTTTTAAAATTCCTTGTTTTTCCTTCTCAATGAGCACTCATGCAATGTCAGTTCACCAGTTGTCACTGGTTCAGTGGTCACATGTAACATGGTGGTTTATACACTCAACGTTACAGTCTAAACTCTTTTGCAGTGACTATAAGTTCACCCAATAGTCAATACATTAACGTAACATAGGTGAACTGAAGTTTGAATCTTGTTGCCTTTGTTTTACAGAATTCAAATTTAT
>JANVCK010265177.1:4420-15441 GCA_026546655.1 Epizoanthus illoricatus
CCCTACCCTGAGCTAACCACGTGTTACTACCCCTACCCTGAGCTAACCACGTGTTACTACCCCTACCCTGAACTAACCAAGTCTCACTACTCCTACCCTGAGCTAACCACGTCTCACTACCCCTACCCTGAACTAACCAAGTCTCACTACTCCTACCCTGAGCTAACCACGTCTCACTAACCCTACCCTGAACTAACCAAGTCTCACTACTCCTACCCTGAGCTAACCACGTCTCACTACCCCTACCCTGAACTAACCAAGTCTCACTACCCCTACCCTGAACTAACCACGTGTTACTACCCCTACCCTTAGCTAACCACGTGTTACTACCAATACCCTGAGCTAACCACGTCTCACTACCCCTACCCTGAACTAACCAAGTCTTACTACCCCTACCCTGAACTAACCACGTCTCACTACCCCTACCCTGAACTAACCAAGTCTCACTACCCCTACCCTGAGCTAACCACGTGTTACTACCCCTACCCTGAGCTAACCACGTGTTACTACCCCTACCCTGAGCTAACCACGTCTTACTACCACTACCCTGAGCTAACCACGTCTTACTATCCCTACCCTGAACTAACCAAGTCTCACTACTCCTACCCTGAACAAACCAAGTGTCACTACCCCTACCCTGAGCCAACCAAGTCTTACTACTGGCCCTACCTTGAACTAACCAAGTCTCACTACCCCTACCCTGAGCTAACCAAGTCTCACTACTGGCCCTACCCTGAATTATCCAAGTGTCACTACTGGCCCTACCCTGAACTAACCAAGTCTCACTACTGGCCCTACCCTGAACTAACCAAGTCTCACTACTGGCCCTACCCTGAACTAACCAAGTCTCACTAGTTGCCCTACCCTGAACTAACCAAGTCTCACTACCCCTACACTGAGCTAGCCAAGTCTCACTCTCGTTCTGTAGTCGTTTGCCCGGCCCGCTTGTCATATTTGTATTGCTTTTTCCTCGATCGAATACTTCTTTAGATGCTCGTACACTAGATGTTTCTTATACACCAGTAGTTGCTCAGACCGTCGGCTGGGACCGTCGTTTGCATGGACGCTCATATATCAGTGGGTTAACTAACCGTCTTAGACGAGTTAATCGTCTCAACCGTCTATCATCAAAACAAACAATTTGATTGGAAATAAATTTACATGTTGCTTTTCAATGTGGCATAGACTTATTGCAGAGTGATCAGATTTATATCAAATGTTGCTATTTCATCTTGCAGCGAATGATTTACTAGCCAACAATCAAGTATTCTTTGTACTAGA
The DNA here is from genome assembly GCA_026546655.1 of Epizoanthus illoricatus. Lineage (NCBI taxonomy): Eukaryota > Metazoa > Cnidaria > Anthozoa > Zoantharia > Epizoanthidae > Epizoanthus > Epizoanthus illoricatus. The sequence goes on from JANVCK010265177.1 coordinate 5,702, forward strand.
GGAGGCTTTTGTCCTCAAGTAATCCTTTATGTTTCGGTCAGATAGCATTTAAGTTGAACATAATTAATAATTTTATCCATTCCTTCATGGATGGTTTTCCACCAGAGCAATCTAAGTCAATTATCCAGAGGGATAATGGCGAGTCTTCCCAGAGCCGGAAATAACCTGTGCTGAACAATGGTTCGGAATAACTCAACCATTCACCCGCCCGTTTTTCTCTTCCATAAGCTTTGTTTCCCATCAGTTTTATTCCCTGAATATGACCACATAGTTCGAAAACGTTTGTAGTTTTTTAAGTTTTAAATCTTTATAACATACCAATATTTAAACAAATTTGATCGGCGAAATATGTCTATAAGTATAACCAATAGACCAGCTTTACAGTTCCGTGAGAAATACCTTCAACTCAGTGGCGCTGAGTTCAATGTTGTCCTTGCACTGTTTGAGCCGTGAAATTAGTTTGCATAATAAAAAAACTGATATGCCTATAGACAGAGCTGGCAAATTTACGCACGCTTTTTCTATTGCGCGAGCGTGCGCCATAACTCAACATACGCACGCCCGTGCAGCCGAGATCTGGCGTCTAGTGTTGATGTGAAGAAAGCAGACAAAGCAGTCAAAGACGACGAGGTCAAAGACGACCTGCCGAACTTTGCCACTGAAAACAACTCAACAGTTGAACAGTATTCGCTTTCAGAATGGTTTCCAATCTAACTACTTACGGAGGAAGAACAAATAGAAATTTGCCACTGCCTCAAGCAACAACTCTCACGCTTCTCTCGTGACCTCCTACTCCAACTTCCCGGGTGAATCCATAACTCGATAGACGCACACAAAGCGTGAACCATTTCTTAATTTCAAGTTAACTTTGGTATTTCTTTTACCTTGTGAGTGCCTTTGCGAGTTTCGAAGAGTGCACACGAGCAAACAATTTGATTGTAAAGAAATTTACATGTTACCTTTCAAAGTGGACCAATGGCAATATCAACTGTTTCTATTTCATCTTGTAGCGAATCACTCACTATAGCCAAAATCAAGTCTTCTTTGTACTAGAGGAGATTTTTGTCTCCACACCTTTTTGTTTCCCGATTTCTTATTGTTCAAGTGTCGGTCAGATTGTATTTATGTTGAATATCATTGATAATTTAATACATTCCTTCATGGATGATTTTCCACGAGAGCAATCTAAGTCAATATCCAGAGTAATAATGGCAATTTTTCCAACAGGAAATAACCTTAGCTAAAGACCACTGAACAATGGAATAGCTCAACCGTTCACCCGCCCGTTTTTCTCTTTATAAGCGTTGTTTCCCATCAGTACCATTACCTGAATATGACCAGATAGGTCGAAAACGTTTGTACTTTTAAAATTAATAAATCTTTATAACATACCAATGTTAGAGGAAAATAGGGACTACTCGTAGTAGCTCGTAGTTTATCGACTCAGTGGCGATGACTTCTCACCTTGCACTGTTTGAGACGGGAAATTAGTTAGCATAATAATAAAACTAATATGCATACCAAACAGAAGAGGACATGCAAGACTGAATTTAGAACTGATAAAATATCTATTTATATTATCTGAAATTCCCACGAATCGTTATTTAATATTTTCTTGTACTGCTGTATAATTGCATGTGTCACATTTACAGTTGCATTGATACTTCCTACAAGACTGCCAAAAACTAACCAGCTCTTCACCCTCAGTTTCAAGACCCCACATGCTGTTGGTTAAATTGTTTTACTTGAAGAGGTGTGTTTCTTGTTTAGAATTGAAAATAGCAGAACATATGCTAGCTGAAAAGTATGCAGGTACATTATGTGTGTAAGAAACCTAAATCAAACACAGTGAGTTGCATTGGTTTTCTTTGCCGAGCAAAAAAAGCTTGGTACTTTTGGTTAAAACCGCCTAATTCTTGGAAAATTAACATTCAAAAAACATTTTCTCTGTAAATAATTACGTTGAAATAAATCTGTCTGCCCACTGCACAGTCAAACATATAGAAATCCACCCTAGGCAGTTTGCCTGTTTTTATCTTCAATCTGCAGGACAATAGCCATGGTGACAGTAAGATTAACTAATAATTTTTTGGCCTTGATTCGGGGTAAAATAATTTAAGATAGAGTTAACATGTCAAACAAATGTCTTCTTTCAAAATACATTTTCAGGTGTACCCTGGCCTTAATATGGGCAGTCATGTAGCAGCTCTTATAGCGGCTCTCTGATTGGGTAATCAAACAATAACCAACATCCGATAAAAAACGAGCTGCTTTGAGAACGACCACAATAAGAGACAATAGAGCTGCTACAGTATTGAATATCGGAGGCCAGTAAAAGATTTTCCGCCCTATCGATCGGGGGTCTTAAAATAACCCACGCACTTGTCGATAAGAGTAGGCTAATGCCGTTGTTGTGGTCTGTCACCTTTTCTCTACCGATATGTTTCCGACAGTGAGAGTCAGGCCTAGAAGGGACCGCGAGTCCTATTGCCTGCGCTCCCGCTGCTACTTGCAGCAATAGCACAAACAAACATACAAACAAACAAACAAATACTATTTTCTTGACTCTTATAAAATCGACATTAGTTACAAAAGTTTATTGCAAATTTATTTCCAATTGGAGTTATTTGAATTTTCGATTAATTGTTATCATTAATTGATCTATGCAAATGCAACCTTTTATTTTTATTAGCCTTAAATTGACGAAATTAAGGAGGGGGCTGATGCAACCCAGTCCCCACCCCAGGAGGGGGAAGGGGTGGAAATACCACCTGTTACTGATCAACTACGGAATTAATCGGAAAATGTGTTTAAACGTTACCATAAACCATTGTAAGACAAACTAGACATAACGCGCGCACTGATTGGTTGAAAGCCGTTAACCATGCACAGATCGATGGAAACATATAAATTCGTTGTTATATATTGCAACACTTGTGGAAGTATGGAAAAACGCGAAACAGCTGTGGACACACTCGCCTTCGGCTCGTGCTACCAGAACACTTCCTTGTTCTACTAAACTTGCACTCGTGTTACCATAACTCCATGGAAAAAACGAAAATGTTTTCTATTTCTTAATTGTCCCATTAACCCTTAAAAGATTAGGGATGGAGTCAAAATGAGCCTCCCCCGCCCGAAAAAAAATATATTTTTTTTCGGGCATTTAACAAATTTACGATTGGTTTCCGACATACAAAACTATAAACTGAATTGAAGCTGGGGAATTGTATTTGCATCCCAAGAATAAAAACGGGATAAAATTCACCTCATAATCTTCTAATATCACCTGTTACTATGCACAATATACATGTGTATACACCAATACTTGTATTCTCACATGAAACCGCTTTGTTTTAGTATGCAACAGATGAACTGATGGCCATGGCTCTAGGTAGGAATATTTTCATGATTTAAAATATTTTCATTACTCCCCTCCCCTACTTCCTCCGAAAATATTCCCTTTACATGTTTCAGTATTGACAGTAACTGTGAATTTATATAATTGTTGTTCTTTTCTACAGGTAATACAATATCGATTCTGCACTGCATGGATGATAATAACTGAAAGAACAAGCAACATGTTTGTGGAGATCATAACAGAGAGCTGCAAATATTTGGATGGATGACGAGTTACAAGTATACTGAACATTTATTGTCCTACATGTACTCCAGTATGCATTTGTGATCCTATGTGGTAGACTGATGGTCTTATATGTATCTTCCTGCATGAATAGAAGGGAACAGCATTGCACTGCATTAACAACTGCAGCATTCACAGAAATCATGAACTCTGCCGTAATGTATAAATATGAATTCTGCAACATGATATTGATCACTGAAGGATTTATTAAACAATGGTCAGGAACAAGGACATTTATAATACATGTGATCCAGCAGCCCAAGTGTGCATGCATGTATGCCCAAGTGTGCAGTAACCATTGCAGACTGATGGATTACATTACTGGATTTATTGAACAAACAATCGCACACAAGTACCAGATTTGATCTTTTTTGTGGACTAATGGATTTATGTAACTTTGCATTCAGTTTCCTGTATGGAATATCATTGTACTATAATCATCACTGCAGCTTTTATTGAACAAACAAAATCTATAAGTTTGTGCTGTCTTTCAAAAAGGAGAAACCTGCCTGATAAATTATTCTCAATACAGGTTTTTCCAAACAAATATTGAGGTGCAGTTACCAGCACTGTACAACTAAACTTGCCATATCATTGTACTGTATTGTACTATATTCATCACTGCAGCTTTTATGGAACAGACAAAATCTACAAGTTTGTGCTGTCTTTCAAGAAGGAGAAAACCTGCCTGATAATTTATTCCCAATACAGGTTTTTTTCCAAGACAAATACCGAGGTGCCGTTACCAGCACTGTACAACTAAACTTGCAAGTGAACAATTCAGGTGCAGTAACAATTACTGCAAGCACTACTATCAAGACCATGACCTAGAAAATAACAAGAAATCTCTATACCTTTTGTAAAAGAAGGTTTAAGGCTATAGAGATTGCATACTGGTATTGTACATCAAAGTGCAGGCTCAAAACTAATGTTAAAATAATAGTAATATCCTAATAAAGGTTTTTTAAAAACTGTTTCAAGTTACAGGTTTTTAATATACAATCTGCGGCAGCATTTCACTTACTGTCAGTAACTCCTAGTGTAACAGGGTATGAGTGGCTCCCTTACTGAAGTTCATAACGTAGAATTTGTTCTCATGGCGACACTTTGAACGCAAAAATATAATATAAACACTTTGGGGCCAAAACTTAATTAAACAATGTCTAAATTGTTGGCCAAAATTTATTGTTATTGAAAACGTCCATAATTGCAACCGCATTTGTTTTGCCACAAAAAATGGTTTATAATGCAATTGCAAGCATTCGAGATCGATCTGATAGAACTCCTAGCAACCAAGTGATTAACCAAAATAATGAAATTATGCAACACTGAGTCAAGGTATCAAGGAAATACTCAAGAATCAAATGTTTCTGTTTTCCATTTTTCAAAAAGAGCACTTCTAAAATGACAAAAGTAATATCTTACAAATAATGAAATTCCAAATAAAATAGTTTTTATTTTCCAAATAAACGCCGAACCTGTTTTGATTGGTCGTGCGTTAGGTGTTGTGTTGATGACAGGAGCTGTCAAGCGCAAGTCAAGTGGCTTCTTCTCTCCTTGCATATCTATCAAGCTATCTTCTGACTAAACATACATCTTCATGTAAGGGCAATGTATTAGTTTAACTATTTTTTGCCCTTTCTCCTCAACCTGTATAATTTATCTATTTATGAAACCTGTAAAAGAATGTAAAGGAGATAATAATAAATTCAAAAAAATCATTATTGTACAAGATATACCGTTTAAGAAATAGAAAACATTTCCGTGTTTTCCATCGAGTTATGGTAACATGAGTGCAAGTTTGGGAGAACAAGAAATAGTTGTGGTAGTACGAGCCGAACGCGAGTGTTTCTACAGCTATTTCGCGTTCTCACAAACTTGCACGATGCCTTCTTCCTAGCATCTATCAGCTACCATCTGACGGGTGCAATCTCCTACTCTAGAAGCACATCAGCTTCTCATCCCATCGCGTCATCAACAATTTCAATAGTGGTGATGACATTCATTCGTGTCTTATCTACGTCATAGACAGACACTTGTGAACTCATGAACAGGCGCTGTAGACCAACTAACGGATACTTTGTCATGAGCCAAACGCAATATCAAAAATTTCATCGTATTGCGAGACAAAGTGAACTTCCAGTCCTTCCTTAACAAATCCCGGCAGATCTCCGTAGTCCTTACGGTTTCCTTCTGGTAATATAACACAGTTAACATCTGCTCGCCGGGCCTGAAAGGAAAACAAATATAACTTGTAGATTATCACTTTCTCTAGTCTGGAGTTTCGTTTTCCCAACTTCTTTCTCTGGGTCTTCTCGGAATTCAAAATGGCCGTCTACTGAGATTATGGGATCACGTGATCTGCCGTTTACCAGGGTCTTCTCTTTGGGGTAAAGTTTGGATGTCATTTTGAATTATTAAAAATATCCACGATTTTTAGAGATTATGACGATTTTTGGAGATTTGGGGATCACGTGATCTGCTGTTTGCCAGTGTCTTGTCTTATACCGAATACCGAGAAGACCCTGGGAACGAGGTTGATGAAAACCAACAGCGATTCGCAGATCTGAAGACATGCTCAAAGCTCTGTTGGAACCGACCGTCATCCATGTCCAACATGGACCTGCTTCAGCAAAAATCTGCTACATCCCTGTAAGGTCTGATTGACGGAAGCCCAAACGAAAGTCCAGACTGGACGTTTGGTCCAGACTGTTGCGTAGCAATGAAAACAGTGGTAAGAACAGGAAAATCTAGAGTAGGCTTCACAAGCTAGTTGTACTTATCAATAAACAATTTACCCGATAATAACATCAAACAAATATCAAAATCATGCCCAAGGACCTCTTCATTGGTGGGTTTCTTTATCTTCATGGAAACATTTTAATTAGCGTTGTGGAAGGGGTAGTCTCCTCTTTCCCCCTCCCTTCTCCCTATTCCTTCTCCACCTTCCTTTGACCCCTTTCTTCCCCCTTTCTCCCCCTACAGAACATTACACGCCACTTGCGGTTTTAAACAAAACTTTAGGTCCTTAATAAAATGAACAAATATGTATGCTATCAGACACTTACCAGAGGCTGATTCTGAAACTGAAGTTCGTCCAGTATCATCTAAAATCGTCCAACAAGGTGTTCAAGCGGATCCAACATGTTACGTCCAACAATGTTAAATGACGTTGGACCCGTTTGAACGAGACTGACATATAATTCAACCACAGGTCTAAATTTCACTAAAATATCTTAAAATGACTATCTTACTGCAATGGTTTTCTCTTTTATTCCTCCAACTGGTAAGACCTAAATAGCAAATAACAAGAACGGTAAATGGGTTAGGCAAATTAGTAAATTGGTTGCACAGTTTGTTTATAGTATCACTCTAAACAGGATTATAATTTGTATTACTCAAAACAGTTTTAGTAGTTTAGTGTTATCACAGACAGCAACGCATGCACAAACCTTTCCTGTGAGTGACACCTCCCCTGTCATTGTGATATTGTGCCGTACTGGTTTATCCATTGATAGAGAGAGAAGAGCCGTGATGATTGTACATCCCGCCGACGGGCCGTCCTTAGGAGTTGCACCCTGAAACAATACGGACAACATTCATGATTTGACATAGGAGATGTAAGCCCACAGACTGAACGTGCTTGAAAATTATAAATAGTACGGACTTTTAACAGCAAATATCCTTCGATTCTGATTCGTCTATTTGCACCACGTGGTCATACTGTACCTCGTGATAACTGCACTGAAAAGCCGTGTGTTAGACTTTCTATCACACGGAAATAGCTAGCCCTGGGAACGAGATTGAGACAAACCGGGACACGAGTGGTTTTGTTTCCTCAACAAATTTAGTTGCTTTCACTTTGCTTCGCCTGAGTTCAGCCCCTGGCAGCATTTCATGAATGAAATTCGGTTTTCCCAGAACAAAAGAAACTAATTACAGCTCTATTGTTAAGGGACACAAACATGGCGGCCATGACGTCAACTGAAAACCAAGAATAGACCTCTTTTGATTGGGGGTTTGTTGTCCCATTTCAGATCATGTGACAATGCTCTTGAGAATTCTTGCTTTGTATTTTAATAGTATACATCTGGTGCATTATTAGAATAATAGAGAAACAGTTCTCGAGGGAATTCTCACATGATCTGAATTGGGGCAATCGAAAGAGGTCTATTAGACGTCTGTTTTATGTCTGGTTACTTTTACCATCTTGCAGCGAACTAAACTTGAATATTAAATATGTTTAAGCACTCTTGCTTGTGCTTTGTCGGCGAATACATGAACTCGCTCAATGTATAATGAACTCGAAATTTCTTCATACTGCACTCGGATAAAGCTTCGTGCAGTATTCCAAATTCATCGTTCAATATACTTTGAATTCGTTTATGTATTCTCACACAAAGCACGCGCAAAAGTGCTTTAACCCCCAAATAAAACAGTGCAAACATTCCAAACATTGTGGCAGTAAAACAAAGTGTTTACAAACCTCGGGAACATGAAGATGAATCGCCGCCTCTTTAAAAAACGTATTATCTGGTTCTTTCTTGGCTAGAAAACCCTGAAAATGACACGTATTCTTGAATGAAAACAGTAGAAGATAATACATTTTGCAAATACTATGGAGAAGGTCGGAGAAAAAGTCATAGGTTAAACCTTCGTGATCATGTTACAACTGACCTTGGACAATGTGTAAGCAATCTTGGCACTCTCCTTCATGACATCACCCAGCTGCCCTGTGACCTCTAATGAGGGCGACCTGCCCTCCTCCTTGCCCTCACCTCTGATTAAGGGTTCACGTAACGATGTCTCAACGTACAGTGTGGAGCCCCCTGTGTGAAGATCATACCGTGAGTAGTAGTAGCAGTAGTAGTAGTAGTAGTATCAGTAGTAGTAGTAGTAGTAGTAGCAGTAGTAGTAGTAGCAGCAGTAGTAGTAGTAGTAGTAGTAGTAGTAGTAGCAGTTGTAATAGTAGCAGTAGTAGTAGCAGTAGTAGTAGTAGCAGTAGTAGTAGTAGTAGTAGTAGTAGTAGTAGTAGTAGTAGTAGTAATAATAATAATAATAATAATAATAATAATGATAATGATAATGATAATGATAACTAGCATTCACATGTAATCAGCATTGGGAAGCTACGTATATGCATGTGCAGACATACAAACACGCATGCAGGCAGGCAGGCAGATAGATACGCAATACACAGTCGGACAGACAGACACAGGCAGGTATTCTCTGCCACACAAAATACCGGCACACTGAAGGAACAACAGACGGACACAAACACATTAACCCCTACCCCCACCTCATTAATACAACTCATCAATTGTTGTCCAGGCAGAGAGAAAGACAGGTGGAAAGTAAGAAACAGACACCCCCTGCCAAACTGAAGGGCACAAGACACAGCCAGAGACATTCATTCATACCCCCAGACCCATTAATAACAATACAACTCACCCATTAATGTCCTCGCAGACAAAAGGCCAGACAGACAGATGGACAGCCTAAGACAGACACCCCTGCCACACAAACGCTGGCACAGTGACAGATAGGCATATACACACAGAGACACAACTCTGGTAGACGAATTCTTTTAAAAACACAGACACACCCACTTAACCCCAACCCCATTCCTAGTAATAAAACTCGCCCATAGATGTCCAGGGAAGGCCCATCACCATCCCCGGTGACATGTGATCGTATACCCTATCACCCCCACCCCACCACCATGAATAACGATACAACTCACCCATAGATGTCCAGGCCAGGCCCATCACCACTCCTGGTGGCATCTGATCGTATATCCTATCACTGTTGAACACTGGGTTTCCCACGTAGTCCTGGAGGTCTTGTTCTGTTACCTGTACGGCTCCTTTGTGACCCTGTACAATCTTCAGGGCTGTCTTACGAAAGATCTAAATAGGAAAGGAAAACCTAGGTATTCAATACAATACAATATAATGCAATGCAGTGCTGCCACGTGGTGTGGTGCAGTAAGGTGTGGTGCGGGACGGTGGGGTGCGGTACGGAACAATACAATACAATACAATACAATACAATACAATACAATACAATACAATACAATACAATACAATACAATACAATA
>JANVCK010265288.1:0-24396 GCA_026546655.1 Epizoanthus illoricatus
CCCAGCACACCCAAAGAGGAATCTGGCTACACTAATCAACATCTGCCCCCACCGCAACCCACATACACCACCCCCCCCCACACACACAAACACAAAATCAAAACGTTTGGCACCTAAGTTCTTGATATTAAAATAATGCATAAAACCAATGTCTCTATGCTTTTTCCAAAGATAAAATCTAATAAAAATGTAAAAATAAATGTTTCAAAATACTGTGATGATAAGAGGTGTGTTTAAAAGTTTTTTGTAAAATATAAAAATCTCAAGGGCTCTTTTGAAAGAAGCTGTAGTGGAAGTGTTTCTAGTTTCTTCAGGGGTAGTGTTCTATAAAAGGGTGATGCATAAGGCAACGATCGTTGTCCGTAGTAAGAGTGTTGACTTTAGATACTTGGAGCAGGAACTTGTTGGAGGATCGATCTGAGTTTTGGCAGGATCGAGTATATTGGTAGAGAAGCTAAGTGACGCAAAGTAGGTGTGAGACTGTGTAGAGCTTTGTAGGCGGTAAGGAGAATCAGTATACGATCTTCTATAGTTAGGCAGTGAAGTCAACATTCTCGAATATCTACTAAACTAAAAAGTAAAATCTAGAAGCAATTGCAATGCCAGATTTGTCTTACTCTGTTATTTTCCCATCAGTTCTGCACTGAAAAATGTAACTAGGTCCCTTGGAACAAATATAGCTGGACAAAAATGGGGAACAACCTGGTACGCATCCATGCGCTGACAACCGTGGGTCCCAACCTGGGACATGTATTTTCACTTGCTCTCTTACTAGGCTTGATTTCAGGGACGGGGAGCTTGTTCTCCAGAAACTTACATTATCAATTATTTAATCCCCATATGCTCAGTACCAAATAAAGCTCCGTTACGTCAGCGCCCAGCATCTTCAGCACGGTACAGCAATTACCATGCAAGTCTCTGTCGTAATGTGACTTAATCCGTGTCATCAGATCATTGGAAGCGTCTGAAATTGCAGACTAGTGGGCGGAGGAGTGTTGCCATTTGGGCTTTTAAACCTTGACCCTATTTCAGACCAAAATCGATTATTTTCCATACCCTATTTCATATCTGACCCCCTCCCCAAATAGGCCAAAACAGGTAGCGTATATACCCTATTTCAGACCAAATAGGCTTGAAAACCATCTTCATCTTCCCATGGCAGAAACCTCATGGAAGGATTTCTGCTGCGAATTTACATAACATCTATTTGCATCTGGTCACTGTGATAGGCTAACAGTGAAATGGCACATACCGTATAATCCCCCTTATAAGCCCTGGGCTTATACAAGTTCATAAGAGGTTCTGTAGAATTACCACAATTCTAATTCACAGAGAATAGCCAATAAAGAAATATGCCAAGTGCGAAATGCTCAGGAACCATCCCCAAACATGAAACTGGTGGGAGTATAACCAGGGGGGACTTGGAAGCGGGGGAGGGGCTTATAAGCGGGATTTTACTGTATAGCTGTCTGTTGACTCACTTGCCTTTTTTGTCTCCGAATGCACATGGAATATGTTATGAATGTCATGAAATGTCTTTCGAATTAAATAGAATATCTATCTAATTAAGTATGCAGGTATTAATTCAATTCGATCTTGTCTGATAGCTATGGAAATGAGAACGTGTCTAAACTTGTCCTGTCATAATGGTTGTGTAGTACGTAGTTTAGACGTCAGATATGCATGACCCATAGATGACCTTACAATTTAAATATATCCAGGTAACGGATGAGCAAAGCTGAACAAGATTTGTGTAACATGAAAAGGAATATAATAATAATAATTTGGAGTTGGTGATAAAGGAATGTGTCAGTTTGTGATAGTACTGCCTACTGGTGTTATTATCATTATCATTAGCAGCAGCAGCAGCAGTAGTAGTAGTATAGTGCTAGTAGTAGCAGTAGTAGCAGTAGTAGTAGTATATAGTAGTAGTAGCAGTAGTAGTAGTATATAGTAGTAGTAGATGTGTAGTCCCCGGGCGTGTAGTATTTTATTAGCAGTAGTAAGTAAGTATAAGTAAGTAAGTAAGTAGGTAAGTCAGTCAGTCAGTCAGTCAGTCAGTCAGCCAGCCAGCCTGCCAGCAAGCAAGCGAGTGAGTGAGTGAGTGAGTGAGTGAGTGAGTGAGTGAGTGAGTGAGTGAGTAAGTAAGTAAGTAAGTTAGTATAAGTAAGTAAATACATGCAAGCTTTATTGGCATGATATAAAATTGTACGTACTGCCAAAGCACTAGTATCTGTAGTATATCACAAGCTTACAACATTTAAAATATAGCGAGTGACGGAGGATTCTGTTTGGTCGTAAAGGAGCGCTCCAAAGCCCATATATACGCATATCTGACCCGCCAAAACACGGTCAAACACCACTTCAAGCCTCAGGGGAAGTTTAACTTCATTTTAGTTACAATTAAAGTGGGTTTACAACATGTCGAAGGAAAATGCAACTTCCCATACACTGAAAGTCTTATATTTGCTACTCACATAGGACCCTAGTTGGCCTTTGGCTCTCGCAGGCGGGCACGGCGGCATGCACTGAAGACAGGAAGAGGTAGGGGACAAGAGATAGGTAGGGGAGGAGAGATAAAAATGAGAGAAAAAGAAGAAGAGAATTGGGAGGGAGAGAGGGGTCACGATTTCCCCTCTCCTTTAGCGTTCACCGACACAGGCTATAACCGATTGAGCTAACCCAACACACAAGTGACTATTTTGAGGAGGTTCTTCTTTGAGTTTCTGTGATAAAAATGATATGCGCCCGTGGACTTGCCATCCTCGTTAGAGAGATGAACTGTAGCAGTCGGAAATTATGCGCGCCTTTGGCTTTATGTTACTTTTACTGAAGTTTGGTTCTTACCCGATTCAAGGGAGAACTTTGTATTTTACTTGCGTCAAAATAATCTTGGCTATTGAAATGTCTCTTTATCCACGAAGACCCAGGAAAAAAGTTCCTCCTTTCTCTCCCTGTTTTTCTTCCTTCCCGTGTCGCCGCCACCCTAGAAAACAAGAAGTAGAATGTTTTCTGCGTCGCCATCATTTCTGTCCATTTCTGTCTTGCTCCAACGAACGGTTAATATCAGCCAGCCAAGTGGCTCTTCTCACTAGAAGAGCCTGTTTGTAGGTTAGGTTAACATCTATTTTTAAAGGAAAAACGCCAATCTTATTTAGTTTTAGTCGAGCGATCGTAATAATTGACCACTTCGCCGGCGCACTTGGAGTGGGAACCGAGCAGGCTGGAAGTCAGCTGGTGGAACTGGCGCTAGCTAAGATATACATGGAATCGAGGCCTGACACAACTTCCAAAATGGCGGCAGTCAGTGCATTGAGCAAGTTTCAAGGGCTGTTTGGCCGCCGTTCGGCAGTGATAATCGGCATGATCCACGTAGAAGCTTTACCAGGTAAATTACCAAATATCTAACTGTTATACTGTAGTTTTATTTCCATGCTTCGATGAGATCTAGTATGCGATAAATGCCAACCAAAGCTTTTTTCTAAACTACATACCACACAATCACAATGTTTTGACTTTGTCTTTGTCCAGGCTATGAATTATATATTATATACAGCTGATTAAAGGAATCGTTCGTTTTATCTTTTGATCAGCCAAGCTGTTTCCGTATATGACAAGTAGTGATTCAGCAAATTGGTTTATCTGAGAGTTCTTTTTAACTATTTCACTTGTTCAATATTTTAGAGATTCTAAGAGCATTAAAGACTAGAATTTTGCTGTTTAGAAATATAATATCAAATATGAATCATTTGCTTTGAACATTTTAAATAACTCGATCAAAGTCTTTCTGAAATCTGCATGTGTTTTCAGTATTTATAGTATAAAACTTTTGCATTAGGTTAACTTTATAAACTTTTTACATTTTTTATTTGTTAAATGAGAAAGATTTACATGTACCACACTGCTTTGAAATTCCTGATATTTATTGTCAACAATAATTGGACTCCCTGCAGTGTAATAACAGGGTTGCCATGGAGTCTGGAAAAGTCATGGAAGCTTGAAAATTAGTAAAAGTCATGGAATTTTGATTTTGGTCATGATTTTGCATTTTGAGATTAATTCCAAAAAGTTATACAACTCTCTTCTTAGTGTTTCCCATATTTTGTTATTCAAAACTGTTTTCAAAAATTCTACACTGCCCACAGTATTTTGTTAATTTTTCCAAGGTACTCCAAGGAATCACTTTTCCATGGCTGATATCATTGACAAAGCTTGTGGAGAGGCACGGATTTACAAGAAGGCAGGAGTGGTAGGTTGAAAACCTGTGGGGGAGGGTGTATAATTTCCCAATATTTCAGTATGGAGATGAAGGGTTAGAAGTGGGCACCTTTTGTAACCAGCTGAGTTTTAAGTTTGTAATAGGCCTAACTGGAATTTCAGCTGGTGTCCAAGTGGATTTGGCCCCCCATAATTTATTTGTTCCCCCAGATGATAATCACTAGCAGATTTGGTTTGAGAGAAACCACATTTGTGGTGGGGACCAAATCTGCAAGGGGGGGGGCACATCCACTGTTACACTGGCCCAAGAAAACTGTAACATGCCTAGATCTGAATCTTAATCTAAGGACACAACTTGTTTACTGAAACTATTGCAAAGACTTAAGTTTATTCCCAGCTGGAAATGTGTTTCTTTCATGTTTACTGTTTATTAAGCTTATCGAAATATCTTCTGTATGTTCCCCAACTTTGATATTATGTTTACCACCATTGGGAAACATTTTGTATATATGTGGCAACAATTGGAACTCGTTCAGATTACAATATTGTCAGAGGGATTTTTTGAGGGGAGGAGAAGTTGGTGCTTATGATTTTACAGCATTCCCTGTAATGGAAGTTTCTTTTACTAATCACAGGATGGTATCATGGTTGAGAACATGCACGATCTTCCATATCTTAATCGTCATGTTGGTCCTGAAATCACAGCAGCCATGAGTGTGGTGGCCAATGAAGTGAAACGGGAAGTAAAGAACTTGCCATGTGGAATCCAGATTCTAGCTGGAGCGAACAAAGATGCACTGGCTGTTGCCAAGGCAGCGGGATTGGAGTTTATCCGTGCTGAAGGCTTTGTATTTTCCCATGTTGCTGATGAAGGGATCATGAACTCTGATGCTGGAGAACTACTGAGATATCGGAAGGAAATTGGCGCTGATGATGTGCTCATTTTTTGTGATATCAAGAAGAAACATAGGTTAGTAAGTGGTAACTGCCATGATTGGTGTACTGTGTAGTTATTGTCAACCCACTAAAACTGATCAACTTAACAACTCAACCTTCTTTTACTCCAGACGACAATCTACTAATGCTCAAATCGTCAGCTAAAACTTCCACCCTCATGGCAGAGAACATACTAGATATCAACTTTTTGTTGATTGGATGTCAGTATTTGGCTAACTTGCCATTGTAGAAAAGTCTGTTTTTTATAAAGTAGTTTTCCAGGCATTATTACATGGCAGAAAAAAGGGGAATGGTTTGGATACAAAGTGGATTGGAATGACACTTACATGTAACTGTGTTAGTTTTGTTTGTGCCATTCCAAAAAGGACTTGATGGGCACCCACATGATTCTCTATTGGAGTGGTATGAATATAACTATTCTTGTTGGTGTAATTGTGTAAATTCTCATGTTTTAAACATTGTATTGAGTAGACATATATAAAAATTGGAATTGTTTGGATAATGTTTTACATGTAAGTGATGCATGTACCCAATAATTTTCACCCACACGGTCTTTTTGCATTTGCAACTGCTCAACATGCAGCTGTTTGATTATCAGTGCCACTTTTTATCAAAGTCATTCCAAAGTACCGGTATTTCTAATTATGTAAATAGCCAAATATCTGAAGAAATGGTACGTTTGTCCACCCAACCTGTTCCATTTCTCCTGTTGTGTAAATGGAGCTTCAGGCTCTTTCTGCGGCAAAGAACTAATTGACTCATTCCAAAGTACTAGTATTAATCTAATTATTAATATGTAAATGGAGAAATATCTGAAGAACCGGTACTTTTTGCCACCCAACATGTTCCATTTTTTCTGTTGTGTAAATGGAGCCTGTGGCTCTTTCTGCTCCAAAGAATTAATTGAGTCATTCCAAAGTACTGACATTAATGTAATTCTTATGTAAAAGGCCAAATATCTGAAGAACTGGTACATTTTGCCACCCAATGTGTTCCATTTTTCTGCTGTGTAAGTGGAGCCTGTGGCTCATTCCACTCCAAAGAACTGGACAGTTGAGCTGTGAACCTACTGACAAACTAAACGTTAATATGGTATGTTTGTTGAGCAGTCAATGAAGGTGGAGAACCCATTTGGTGAAAATATGCCACAATTTACAAGTTAAGTTGCAATTGAAGGTTATTATAAGTAACTATTACCCTCAGTAGAAGAAGAATAAAAATAAAAACTAGTTATAATAATTTATTCCTGTAATGTTTTATAAAACTATTAAATGTTGTAACCTCTAGAGTGAATAGGTTAATAAACAGTAAGAACGCTGGATTAATTGTTAATCTGTTCGACATGTAACCAGAGAGATGCATGCCTACTATCGACTACATGCAAAACAAGAATCGCCTAAAACAGGAAAATATGATGGAAAAAGTAAAAATATGTGAGTCTATTGAATGTTTCTACAGTAATTGTATCCATAATATTATAGTATTAATTAAATTGCTGTTGCATGTTATAAATTCATAACATATTATGCATGTTATTGATTGCATATAATTAAGGACTCACATTCATAAACAGGATATGGGTTTTGACTTGTGATTTTTAAACTGAGTATACAAATCATCCCTTTTGCCATCATTATACACTGGGTTCTTGTACTACAGATTCATGGTGTATTTTGTACTTCAAGTCGTAAACAAGGTAGGAAACATTTGGGGTTTGAGAGCCTGGAAAGCTGCCTCCCCCTTTTCCTGCCCAGACTTTGGTTGAATTCACCTCCCCCCTTCCCCTGGGGTATCAGGAATGTAGACAATAATGAATCCCAATAGGACAGTAAGTGAAAGGAAGAGGATTGACACTGACAAGAGAATTTGGTCTCCTGATATTTTGGACAGTCAAGCTGCCCTTCAAGGGATTTAATGGAAAAATATGGAATGTCATATAATAAGTGTATGAATGTAATTTGATACATGAATATGAAATTAATTTGAAAATTTAAAATGTGAATTAATCCAATGAGAGTACTGATAAAACAAGTCTAATAAAGAGATGCATAACTGTGAAAAATAACACTATTAACGGTCATCTTCTCTGTTTATGCATGCCATGTGGGTGCATGGTTTTTTCTTTTTCTATTTACAATGATTATCAAGCTCTGCATATAGATTCTTGTTTTGAGTTAACCTGTTCTAGAGGAATAAGTTCAGTGTCAATTAATTTGTGTCCCTTCTGATTAAAATGTTCTGGTACACCATCCTCCATCTTGCATTGTATTCCTCTATGATCTCATGTAATGCTCATTTTGTCTGTTGGACGCATTCAGCAGCAGCGCTGGGTATATTTTTACATTTTATAGATTTTTGATGACCATGTTATTGACTGTAAGTTATAATGTGGTGGGTGTAGCCTGTGTTGTTAAATGTGCAGAATGTGATTCCAACTTTTTTAGAAGGGCAAGTTTTATAGCTAGGACTTGCTGTGTTTGTGGTTGTTTGACTTTGGCTTTCGCCATAAAGTCACAGAGATTTTTCGTACATCTATAAGCAACAAAGTGGTGTTCTGTATTAAAATACTTAGAACTTTGCAGCATTTAGAGGACTGAAGTACGGGGATTTGTGTCCAATAATCTGGTTCAAGTTTGGACAAGACAGATTGTAAGTGACCACGAGGGGGATTCATTGATTTGATATCAGGAGAGTCATGCCCTGGTCATGCACTATACTGTACATCTTAAATATTTTTTAATCTTTTCCCCCACAGTTCACATAGTTTGACATCTGACGTTGACGTGGTTGGAATGGCAAAGGCTGCAGAATTCTTCCTTTCCGATGGCATAATATTAACAGGGTCAGAGACTGGTAACCCAGCAAGCATCAAGGAATTGCAGGTGTTAAAAGAAGCTATTCATGTTCCTGTTCTGATTGGCTCTGGCGTGGATTACAGCAACATGGAACAATTTATAAGTGCAAGTGCGATGATTATCGGATCACACTTTAAGGATGATGGACATTGGACAAAACCTGTCAATTTTGAGAAGGTGAAGAATTTTATGTCAAAAGTTGAACGATTGAGGAAATGAAATTCAAAATTGACTGCGGTTATTTCCAATAATATTTATAGACTGAAGCAATATAAATATTGAGCAAGGATATTATAATTTATAATATGTAACCTTAGTTAGTGTGTTATAGTAGTGCACAATCATGGATTTAGAAATATATGAGCAGTGGGCAACTATATGTACTGTGTTGACTTTAAAATATATCCACACCATGCATATCATGCACGTTAGACCAGAACACTCAGAAATATTTACACTTAAAATCTTAAAAAAAATGTTAAAGATTTTTAAAAAGTTTAGGGCCAAACTCTAAGTCTATAGCTTATACAAAGCTGGAATGGAACAGCTTACACTGATATCCATCACTCGGTCTTCTTAGGGTACTACCATACATCGAATATGACAGAATGAACTAATGTACAATCCACATGTAGGTTATGCCTACTAGTTATAAGCCTACACTGTACCTCCTTCCAAACAAAATTTCTTTTAGGCTTAGAACCAGAATTTTATTGTCTTGGCAATAGGTATTACATGAATTTTGTATAATTTTATACTCAGTGATAGTAAATTTTGCACATTCAATCAGGAAGCACTCGTTGGTTCCATTTGCACTAGTGTGAAAAACTAGGTGTAGCAGAATCAAAATTTTATTAATTTTGAAATGTTCGATTTGCAACATGTGTTTGCACTTGAAACAAATGAAACACTTGCCGTAAGCTTTACAGGCATCAGTTTACAATCAGTGAATGATTGCTGTCATCACGTCTGTACGGAACAATAGATTTTCTCGCCTAGACAAAATTTGGAGGCCTTCAGAGCTCTACCATGGCTCTTTTGAAGTTTTGTAGTACTCAACAAAATTCCACAGGAGTGTTTGCATCTGAAAAGCACTGGTATTGACAGATTTTTTTGCAAATCAAACATTCGTGTAGTGCAAATGGGACCTTTAATATCTGGTTTTCAGAGGTTCTGAGTTATACAAAATATAGACAATTAAAAATGAGCTAATACAATTTCTGTTATACAATTGTACAGTTGTAAAATGTTAGATTTAAATTAGGATTAGAAACCTAGTATTTAAAAGTATGAATTCTCTGTATACCAAAGGACGGAAGTTGGATTTAAAACTAAAAAGCCCAATGTACTCACTTGGACAAGAAAATATTGATATGGTATTTTTACAAATTGAGGGTGGAAGGTTTTCAGTTGTTTAAGGTATTAACCCTTTCTCAGAGCAAAAGATTATAAAGTGTAAAATTCCACCCAATGTGCCAAAAAACATACCATATCAACTTTTAATCAATCTCAATATTTCATTTGAATCATTACTACTTGTGTTGGTAGTTATATCATCTTATCAGTTTGAAAGACATTCTCAGCACTTGACAAGGAGTTTAATTTGTTCTTACACAAGGTTTTATATCTCTAGTATTAAAGTTAGTTTATTTATGTAGCCATTAATTTTTAGTTGTCAGGTGAATACACTAGAGACAGGCAGCTGAAAACATTAAAGTTGGCAACTAGTTTCTATATGTGACAGTCAGCTGCCATTCAAATATAATTTGCTAAAGTGCAAACTTTGTTGTGTTTTAAACCAGACTGTTGACATGACCAAATTAGGAATTAAAGTTTGTTAATATCCCTACATGATAAGATGTCTTGGTTTTCTTGCATATTTTGACCTAAATTTGTTTTCCCAAAATCAAGATTTTGGCACACAAGGTAGGAAACATAAAGGTTTTACATTATCTTATGGACAACAATTTGAAAATTCAACAAAGATAGTTTAGTTTCTCATTAACTTTATCATTATATTTTTATTTCAGAAATAACTTCATATATTACTGACAGAAGCAATGGTATAAGAATACAAACTCAAATAATATATTTTCAGCATGTTGAATTATTTTCATATTTTTGATTATATATAATATATGAAATTATGATTGGTTTATATATAAACAACAACCCATGGCAAACTTTAATATTGTAATATTAAAAACAGTGAAACAGCCAATAGTGTGTTGCCATGTATACAGATATATTTTTACACTAAAGTTGGCTTAATATGATAAAACCAGAAATATAGTATACCTTACTACATGTAGCCATAGAAAAAAATCACAAAATATTATTAATTTGATGTTTCTTGAAGAGTAGAAGTGTTGATCCCATTTCTGGTAATTTAAATTTCTTCTGAATTAAAATTTGAATAATTTAATGTTTTGAAATTCGGCTGTGAATAGCTTAACCACAGTGGTTTGATTATCATATGTAGCTAATGATGACATGCTGCAGTAACAGGTTGTGGTCTCTGAAGTTTCCACCCAAGCTGGGTTAGCATGGCAATTTCCGAGTTTTTTTTTTTGCATCCTTGCCAATTTTTTATTTTCATTTTACATGTTAGTGGCAAAAGAATTATTCTTTGATGCAAGCAGACTATATTTATTTCAGTTGAAGTCCCAAGCTATTGAGTGCAGGTAGGCTGTAGCCATATGGAATTAAATTTTAAATGGGATTGTGTCTATGGAATCAGTTGCAGCTGGGGATATAATGTATTCATAACAACTGTTATAAATTATCATACAAACAACAGTCAATACTGACCAAGAACTTTCAATTTTATTGTAGAATAAAAGCCCTTGATATCACAGCCTTTGACATAATATGCAAAAGGCTGTACATTTTGTTGTCAGTAAGGTCACACGTACCTCACAGTCGAATTTCTGCAACACAAGATGTGTTACAAGAAGAGATTGTCCCTGGATTAACAAAATCCAGCTCTCCTTATAAAATATTTTTGTTTTATCTTTTATATTTTTTTTCAATATTTTTGAGGTGTATAAAAATAGAGCTAAAGAAATTAATGCTGATTTTGTTATCGGTAGTAACTGCATACATCAATAATTTGAAATACTGCTAACTATTTCATATATCAATCACTGACACTGGCAACCAAACTAAACCAGAATATAGGACCACAAAATGAATCCTCAATCCAACCTTATTTTTCACAAGGATCAGTCTAAAATCTCCAAACCCTTTGAAACAGGGGTCAAAGAAATAAATTAGAAGAAAAGTTCGGTAATATAAATATCATAATTGGAATATTTTGGACTTTAACCCCCTGTAACACCAACTAACTCTAAGGCTGGGCCAATCTGAACGTTAACCGCCCCGCTTTCCGTGCACTCCAATATGCTTTCCGACCATTCTGTCTCGTTTTTTTGTTCTCCTTGAACGAGACTCTTGAAAGTGAACCATGTTCTGTCGCTTCATATTCTTTCTGTTAGGGCGAATGGCGCCAACTTTCGGCGGTTCCACTTGTCTTTTCTTTTCAATAAGTTCTAGATGGGCTTGGAACTGGACAGTGCGTCGATTTTGTCGTCTTGAAACCGTTTGGTTCTCTTGCCGTGTACCAGACGTTTCCCTTGAAAAGCTCCGAGTTTGACTGCGGGTTCGTGGTCCGTAGACTGACATACTCGGGTGTTCGATCAACAAATCTTCGAAAGGGTTTTCTTCCATCTCCACCGGGGATCCCTCAAAACATGACGGCGGGGTGACGTACCAGCTCTCGCTGACTCCTGGTTCAAATGTAGTTTTGAGATCGCCAAGCCTGCGTTTCTTCTCACCTACAACATTAAAAAATAGTGATTTTGAGAAATTGGTAGCCATTATTAGATGAGTGTTTGCCAGGATGTTTCGTTGCAAGCTGATGTCATTTCTGTAACGTCAGGTCCGTCGTGATGGTGCAATTTCCTTAACTAAGGTCAATGTCGTTGGGTCTGCCACCTCAATCGCTGACTGATTCCAATATCTTGCTCGAAATTTCGCTTTCGTAACCAAATATCTACTTATTTTTCACAATTATATTCCTCTAAAACAGCAAATGTGTTCTGATACACTTAGCCACACGAACATATTGTATTGTCTGCTTTATATAGTTCTGAGGGGGGTTATATTTAGTGTCGAGAAATGTCAAATAACAGGATATTTTACCTGCGTTGTGGCAAGCGGAGAGATCAACCAAAATCCATTCTTCGTCTGTTTTTGTGTCATCGATTTGCACAGGGCACTCGGGAACAACTTGATCATCCACGCCACCCCAGATATAACTTGAAATTGCGGACAACATCTTTGCTTGGTCTTTCCAGCACAGATTTGTAAATATTCTCAGCTGAGCAAAAGGGAAACAAAGAAAAATAAATCCTCACTACGCCATAGCAATTCACGCACTAAAAATCAATTCTAAACTGCAACAGACTTACGATAGCAATAAACTACAGAAACATACCTTCTGAACAATCCGTTGTCCAAGTTTTGTGTTTGTTCGGAGAATCAAGAGCGCCAAAATTCGTTAGCCGGTACTATCACAACGTACACCACCCAAACGTCAACAGTGGAGACAATTTGCTAAGGTCTGATAATCGAAGCGTTTTCGTTCTTAAGCGAAATTTTGCGTATTCTAAATGAATTCTAAATGAATTCTAAAGCGATTTCCGGTAACGACGATTCGTTCACAATGTAACTACTTGGTATAATAAATGATTTGGCTTTGGCAGTAAAATTTTTGCAACGTATCCCAGATAAACGGCTAAAAGTTTGCTGGCGGTTCGAAATAAATTTCTTGGGAAAACTCTTGTGTTTTGGTTTTTTGTTGACATTCTGTCAAATGACGTAACCAATCAAATCAATTTCTGACCTCCATATTTGGAGCAAACAATAGCGTGAGATTAGCTGCAGCTTACGGCACGTGATGCAGTCGTGCTCACCACAATGGACGGCTTGTAAACAATGCGCGTCGTGGAAGCAAGGAAATAATTTTAAATTTGAAAGCTCAGCTTCTTTAATGGTCTTGAGTTCAAAACCGTACCCAGATTCTGATGCAACATAAATTGATATCTGCAATACAGTCTTTTACCTTTTAGGTGAAATATACTCCATCAGTCTTCCATTTCAGACAGTCAGATATGCTAGCTTTTGTATTGACATGATTATTTATACAATGTTGTAAAAGCTATAGTTGTACAAAGTATTATATATCGAAGTTCAAAGTCATTCTTTCACAACGCAACTGATACTGAAGGTCGTATTTCTTGTTTCTGAAACTATACAATATGCTGGAGTTTCATCTTTCAAACTGGGCGTACCGCGGTGGCTCCATATTAATTATGCACTCTCCCCGGATCAGTTTCTTAGTGACTCGGAAACACGCAAACTCTGGTTCGAATCCCATGGCCCATAGGACCCATAGTTACATGTACCTTTGAGAAATAAATTCAATTTTGTTATCTTACACATTTATATTTATTATAACCAATCTGAATATTTAGAAATCGTGTTGAAGAATGGACATAGTTTTTAGTGATGTGAACAATAAAATTTCGTGCACCTTTTGAAAATTCGTTTCGCACAGCTGACCGCATTTTGGTTGTCGTAAACAAACGGCATGCTGTTAAGGGAGCAGATCAAAACACATGCACAAATAGCATAGGGACTCACTTTTTTCATCAGACACAGCTATCAGTTGGCGTTGTACCATCCCCTGTAGACCCTCACTTTGAACTCTTATATTCATTCTGAGGGGGGCACATTGAAATTTTTGATGCGGAAAATGAAATATTAGCATCAGACAAAACAGACAGTGCAACTGCTTCTAGATTTCACGCTTTAGTTTAGGAGGGGTCCAAAAACGCTCTATAAATAATGAGTTTTAGTTCCAGGGGAGACAGGGGCAGCAGCCCCTCCCCCGCCCCCACCCAGCCCCAAACGGGGCCCCGAGGGGGGCACACGGTGTTTTGAGCTGCTCCCCAAGTATTTCATGCAGGTCCGCTTAGATGTTGATATTATATCATATGTAAATATCAAAAAACTTTTGTATGTTTTTAATAGCACGTTACTCGCTTGTACTTGTAATACACTGAAAGATGCCGGAGAAGTGTTTCGTATAAAAGGGCGTTGTAAAACGAGAATCTCGTCTGATTATCACCGACGCGCCCCAGCTGGTCCTCAGTTTCATGGCACAGCCTGAAACCTGTCGTATCAGCGACAGGTAGAGTGCAACAGACGAAATAAATTATTTATCCAATTATTTTGGCTACCTGAGCGGGCGCATGTAGATCTGGATATGTACTTATGTTAGGACGCTAAAGTTCGTAGATTTTTTAAAATCCCGTGTCTGATCTTACTTTGTAGACTTAGAGGGTTTTTTTTGGGGGGAGGGGGAGTTTGACCAGAGACGTGAGGGAGGTGAGTTTATTCGGCGTGAGTCAATATGCTCGAACAATAGCGCTTTTCTAAATTTAGTGACTTTTGAGCCATTTTGAGCAAATTGTGCCAACTGCCAAGCGGAAAATATTATTTTAGTTGACTGAGTTATCTATTTTGAAATCCACTTAACTAAGAACCAGAACAAGTTTTTTTCTCGCATTCATATTCATATACACTTCAGCATTTTAAGCTAAGATAATTGTTTTCAACATGCAATGCTATAAAGCCCCTAAGTATAACAGTATACATATTTCATTATTTGGGAGAGAAAGATTTAGCGATTCGTGTTTTGCTGGGATGATCTGACAGTCACAATAATAATAACTAGCTGCAGTCAATCATATTTTTTTGGAAAGTTTCCAGTGGTAATGAAAGTATTAAAAAAGTTCTTAAGTAGCTTTTTAAAGTATTTTCTTTTTAGTTTTCACTCGGCTATTTGCAGCATGTTACTGGAAGACTTGTTTGAAACTAAAACTTTATCCATGACAGAAAAAAGCCGTGTCACCAATTTCCTGTCACAATTCGTTAATCGTTACTTTGTACAATGTGTCTAGACAGCATTGTAAATTTAGTATAATTGTACTGCGCATGTGTGTTGATTGCATGCGTGTGCATAATCGGATCAACTAAAACTCATTCATGCGAATAGATCTCGATTTGTAGCCCATGTTTTGATACGATATGATCTGTAACGGTCTGCGACGCGGTCGGCGATGTTGTAATACTGATTGAGAATTGAGATAAATATTTTCTTCCATTTTGGTTTATGGGGTTCTCTTGTCTGCGATCACCCGTATTTAGATGGAAACACTTGTCTGTGTGGCCTGAAAATCAGACCTTGTACTCCATGTGAAACAGGTAGCTGAAAAGTCTTGCGGGAAGCACCTGGATTTGTCCGCAACTGTATTTTCTCCTCAGCCTCGAAAAATGTTTCTCCCCGAAAGTGACGTCAGAATAAGTTAGCCGTTAATCTCGCCCAGTGACGTCTTCGTAAGCCTGGTTTCCATATAATCGCTGGGATCGCTAGGATCGCCTAGCGATTATATGGAAACGCTCTTCAGCGATCGTGAACGGCCCCAGCAATCCCGATTCAGCGATCCTAGCGATCGGACAAGCTGAATCGCTGAAAAACGCGCTGGAGTGGTTTCCATATGATCGCTGGGATCGCTAGGATCGCTGAACTTGTTTCAGCGATCCTGGCGATCCTAGCGATCCCAGCGATTATATATGGGAAACCAGGCTGTAGGGGATTTGTTTGGTCGGTTTCGCTAATTAATATTGAGTATATTGAAAACGAGCGACGCTTTGCGAATTATTCAAACGCGAAAAATCCACTACGAAGAGCCGACGTAGTGACGTCACTGGACGAGATTAACGGCTAACTTATTCAGACGTCTCTCTCGGGGAGAAAAATCTTTCGAGGCTGAGGAGGACGTGTGATTTGCAGGCTAATTGTCTGTATGGCTGCGACCATGAGCCATAGGACACTCTTGAACAAATATCATCTAAATTTAATAAATCTATCAATTTACCGATGACTATGTGGTCTTGTGTCTTTGATTTCCTCTTTTTGTCGTGTGTTTCCTGTTATTTTACGATCAGTATATGATATATATACAATATATACTTAGTACGTTCTGAGTACACACACGATTTATATTTACAAGGTTTTAGTATAGACCGCTGGCCCTACGCAGGCTCCTGGGCGCTCCGTGTCACTAGCTCTGAACGAGCCCAGGAGCCTGCGTAGGACCAGCAGTCTATACTAAAACCTTGTAAATATAAATCGTGGGTGTACTCAGAATGTACTAAGTATATCTTGTATATATACCATATGCTGATATAGGATGTAAACGCGCAAAAATCGTAAAATAGCAGGAAACACACGACAAAAAGAGGAAATCAAAGACACAAGACCACATAATCATCGGTAAATCGATAGATTTATTTATTTTAGATGATATTTGTTCAAAGAGTGTCCCATCGCTCATGCATCGATGTATAAAATTCTTCCAGAGTTTAGAAGGTTAACTGACCGGTTTATTTGTCAGCTGGTTTAAGCTTATCTAGACTGTTGCTGCGGCCATTCAGATACGTATTCACAACCCTAATTTCTTCCAGCTTCAGCGGGTCAACTTTCGTCGGATTTTGCGTTAGGATCACGAGATCTGCCTTTTTGCCGACCTCCAGACTACCTAGCTCACTCTCTTTCTTGATCTGCCAGGCCGCATTGATGGTGTAAGATTTCAAGGCCTCTTCGATACGCACCCGGTACTCGGGCCCGTAAATGGTGTTGTCATCACCTTTCTGTGTGCGGGTAACTGCGGTCTTCATGTTGGCAAATGGCGGGGGCTGGCCTGGTAAGAATGGGTCGTCCTGGTGTATTGTCCAGCGGACATCATATTTAGTTGCCAGGGACAACGGTGACCAGCGGTTTGTACGCTCTGCACCCAAGATATACTCTGTCAACGACCTTGCGTAAA
This sequence comes from Epizoanthus illoricatus, assembly GCA_026546655.1. Lineage (NCBI taxonomy): Eukaryota > Metazoa > Cnidaria > Anthozoa > Zoantharia > Epizoanthidae > Epizoanthus > Epizoanthus illoricatus. Next base: position 16,988 of record JANVCK010265288.1, read on the forward strand.
CGTAAAGATGGGCGACGAAAAATGAGAGGGCAACATTCCTTTTGGCTGCACGGGCAATAAAGTCTTCTGTACAGAGACCAAGATGTTCCAGGCGGTGGCGTATGTCGGGGTTTGGGGATTTATCCAATACCTGAGATATGATAGGAAATATTCAAGATAACGACAAGAACACTTGGTTATTTAAACTACATGCCGTTGACTAGCTTAATAGTGAACAAGTCAGTACCTTTATTTGCATGTGGGATCCAACTAGGTATGTCTCATTTTATAGGGTCGTGGACTGAAAATATTCACTAGACATATGTGCCATCAAAAGCTGTTTTCTTTTTTTATAAAAATTGGAACCAAAGATTCCATAGGTCGCAAAGTGTATGCACATATTGACTGACCTGTCCTTCAGGCCAACTGAATGTACTTCTTCTGAACTCAGTTTTTAATATCTTGTTAATTTACGTTTATCTAACTCAATAACCTATAATTATTTCTCTTGTAGTCGGCTTTATTACAGCGTGTTTATAATATAAATAACAAAAATGCATCACACAAGAATGCAATTTTCACCTGATTACAAAATCCCTCCTCCCCGCATAAACATTGCAATGTAAACGTTTTAATCTTTATAGTTTTCTTATTTTAAATCAGGAACCTGTGTACCTTATATCATACATCATATAAGCGGACTTCTAAGAACATACATCATGGATTTTCAGTGACACTGCTTTTCGGTTCACACTGCGCAAGGAGATTTGCGTTGCGTTCGGATTTGCCAATGCTTGATTCGTGACCGCCTGAACGGGCTACTTCCGTTTCATTGACGGCTTGATTGAGTGATTAGTGGCTTTCTACGGCCTAATAACGACATGCCACAAGGCCGGACAGGCTATTTTGAAACAACAAACTGGCGGCAATCCACACCCATGCAAGAAAGCAAACACGCACAGAATCCAAATGGACAGTTTGATGCGGGATCTTACAACTGGTGGGAGGGGAGGGGGAGGATACTTTTCGACACATAGACACAAGTAACTGCAACTTATTTACTTGTTTTCAAGGGCAAGAACAAACGGGCGGCTAATGCTGAACTGGACGTGACATTATAAGCAACCCAACATTTGGCCCGAGTTTGGGCTGTGCACAACCTCTTATTTCACAAAAATGATTTCTTGCCCACATACCCATACTGCAAAGCGGGCTTTTGCAATTCAACACGTCAAAACAGTCATATTTTGAACTTGACTGAAATTATTGTTTTTTTTAACCTGCCCTTAGACAAAAAAAACTGCACACGAGGGCGGGTTATGTCCTTCCAAGCCTTCCAGTCTTTGTATTATCAAAACTAAGGAAAGAATAAAACGGAGGTAACGACATTGGCGTGTATTGGCTGCATGCCTCTTCAAAACTGGGGCATGAATGCCTCACCTGCTCATAGACACCGAGCGCCTGATCAATGGCTCTCTCTCCTTGGGCATGAATGGCTACCTGTTTCTCTTTATCGTGGTAAAACTGGACTGTATCCAGAAGCTTGCTAGTATCTGGGTGATTTAGTATTCCATAACATGGTGAAGGGGGAAATCCAAGACTTTCTGTCAGGCTGTTAGAGAGGTATGGTTCGCGAACTGCCGCCGTGCCGCTATGCGGTGATCCATCGCACCAGATTTTCACTCCAGCCTCCCAAAGCTTCTCGTTTCCCTCGAGAGTATTGAACTCAGCATTTGATGGCACGTTTACAATCCTGTAGAGCGCAAGGCGGACAGGGCAATCTTCTCTGGCAGCTTCCTCGATAATTAGTTGGTCAAAATTTATTTCTGGAACATACCCCATTTCAGTAATTGTGGAGAATCCTTGGCGTGCGTAATTTTCCCACTTTGCTTTTATCTCGTCCCTTATCGCTTGTTCGGACGGTTTCGGTGCAGCACGTGCGACATACAAAATTGCAGGAGCTTCCAATAACTTACCTAACGGTGAAAATGATATACAACTGTAGTCAGTACACAGCAAGAAACTGAAAAACAGCTTAATAGTCAGTAGACAGTAGCAAATTAGGCTCGATTTGCAGACGTCGCTGATAAAAGATACTCATGTGTTTATCTTTTCTCTGGCTACGTACGTAGTACGTCGTCCGAATTGAAAAAAGGCTCAATATTCAATTTTATTCCACGAACACGCGTTGGATATAAGGTGATAGACAGCCAAGGAGGCACGCAGCAGTTGGCTATAATCATCTCATATCCAACAAGTGTGACTGTAATAATTGTTTTACTATTAAAATACCAAAACAAAACATACGTTTTTCTTTTTAATTTTCTGTAAAGCGAACGTAATTTAGTGTAAACCAATTAAGCTGAATTAAACTAACCTGCGTGGAATCAGGGGTTTAGGACGTTTGCTGATTGCAGGCTAAACTGAATGTGAAACAAGAGAATTTAAACTTCTGTTTTATTAGAGAAACACCTGTTTTCTTTGGAAACAGCTGTTTTCCATGCATATAAGGTCAAAGCTATGAATATCACCTGATTACCAGTGAGTATTAAACCAATCAAATTGCTTGAAATTAAATACAAAAGTGCATTTTTGCACAATCAGGCGGTGTACGTCACGAGATTCAATAAGCTCTATTGGAACAATTGCTTTGGCAGCAAATAGAAAGAGGATCGGGGCGCATTTGGAAATCGGGAGCGCAAAGTTTTCAATTTTCTTTGTTTTAGAAGTTTTCCGCAGCTGTTTAAGAAAGGTACCCCTTTTGGCTACTTCAGTGATTGTTTTTGTATTTTTCAGCTTTCTAGGACAACTCAAAGTTTACGTTCTTAATCAAGTCGTCATGTTGTCGCGATTTGATATTTCACAGTTTTCTTGGATTTCGTATTCCCTCATATGCTTATGGTCGTTTTTCATCAATATTTTTGACGAGCAGCTTCTTCTTTTGAAACTTCTGCGTCCATCGGGGTATACCCGTGGTGATTTTCTTGGTAGAAGTCGTTTAAGAACAAACGAAATCGTCAAAACCTAGTGCCGGAGTAGATCCCTGCCTGGACACTACCATGCATGGGAAGCGAACTGGACATCTTAAGGTGGCTCGTGCTGCTTTCCATTATTCTGTGTCATTCAATTTAGCAAATGGTTTCATCGTGTATCCTGTCTTTTCACCGCCCGTTGCGCAACCATATGAAACTGTGGGGTGAGGGTTCTACCCGGATAATTTAGGCGATAAAATTTGCCTGTTGAAAATCTACAGGCAGCATTCTGATTGCCTGAAGTCAACAAAAGAAACCTCGCGCGTCTAGCCGGTCTTTGGGGAGGAGCTGAGACGACACCTGAGAGTCGGCTTGAAATCAAGTCAGTTATAGACCAAGAACACAGAAACGTTTTTTCTAAAGAGCACAACTTCCTGGCAAGCTTTGATTATTTTTGATATGTTACACCATATATCCACCAACTGGTCTTTGTTGTTACCATGGCAACAGAATGGGTTGTATGTTGATTGTTTTTTAGTGTGGTTCTGTTAAAAATGATGACCCATTCATGTTGAGAGCAGAAAAGAGAGAAATGGACCAGAAAATATTTGCATATGCCAGTCTGTGTTAATGTTGTGATCTTCAGATTGGATTTTTATTTTGTATCTTTGTAGAATAATTGAATTTTAAAAAAAAATTGTTTTAAAATATTAAAATGTGTGTTGCTTCTGACAAAAATCCAAAGCGACAAATTGACTGAAATTTTCGCGCATCCCACAGATGAAGTTCCAAGCACATTTCTAGTACAGTACATGAGTAATGATTTACTAACAAATGAGTGGTATCATTTTTCAAGAATAAAGTATTTTAAGCAAGGTAAAGTGCATAGAACCATATAGGGTCACTCCTAGGCAACCATGTGTTAACTCAGACAATATCAACAGCTAAATCATCTGAGGGAACTAAACTAATGAAAAACATTGAAAACTATTCAAAGGGACAGCTTAAGACATAACTCCACTGAATATCATATTTCACAAGAATATCACTAACAATACAGTCTAACATTACCAGCTGTGCACCACTTTAGAACAACTCTTCCTCTTCTCAAATCCACAGTTACTTTTAGAACTAACAGCTAGCACAAACTGTACTGGCACATTTTCAAAGGACACTAGCATTTGACACAGAGTCTCCCATTGCACTGTGGGCCACGTTTGAAAAATTCACAAGGGGTTCCACATAAATACTATTATACAAAAGTCTCAAAGCAGGTCTTCATTCTCCACAGAGACTCATTTAGCTATTTTAAGTTGCATCCAAACTTCGAAATATGAAGAAAGTAGATCGCTGAGACAACCCCCTTGCTTTGGGCTCCACCATGAACTGGCCCTTTTTGACCAGTTTCTGCCAAAATTCACAGCACAAACACTCAGTTCTATAAGAATGTGCAGATTTAAACTATTCTCACCCTTAATGATGGGTTCAGGCGCCGGCAAGAGGGTTAAAATTGAGCAAATAATGTGTTTTGTTCAAATTAACCGCCAGATAAGTTGACATCTACTCACTGACAGCAATAATGTAAGAGAAATGGCACCAAAGCCACGTGGCCACTGTTGGTCATACTTCATATGTGTATAACATATTCTTAAAGACATCCACCCCCCTACCCCAGAAATTTAAAAACTGAATATTTTTGTATTGTTTTTCCATACATTAATTTGGGTGTACATGGGCCTGATATAATAATAGAGCTAAATGAATTATTTCGAAAAATTGTCGTAAATTTGTAACAATTCATTATCAGTGTTTGGTCAAACCCAGTTTTATGCTAAATGGTCTGTAGAATTTACTATGTTCTGCGAAGAGATTGGAATACAATTAAAACGAAGTGAGAAAAGTTGTTTATATATATTAAATTTCCATATAATTTCCTTATAATTTCCAAAATTTTCAATGATTGACAGCTGCAATTTCATAACAATTTGTCACTAAAGTTTGGCCCAATCCAGTTTCATAATAAATGGTCCACTGAACTCAGTTCTTAAAACGGATTTAAAAAACAACAAACACACGCTGAGAAATATTCGTTTTTGCAAATGTCCTTATTTGGCAGTGAGTTTGATTGACAGCTGCCAATTTTTAATAATTGGTTATTAAGTAGGGAAAAGAACAGAATTTTTCCAGGGTGGCATATAGAACTAATTTCTGAAAGCAGATCTGAAAAAGAGCTAACGATAAGCTAATAAAGCGAGTTTTTGTGATTCCTTATTTGGAAAGTGACTGTGGTTGACAGCTGTCAATCTTCTTTACTTATTGAGTCCACTGACCAATAATCTGTTACATAAATTATATAATTCTGCCAATTCACATTTTGTTCATTTGAATTTCTAACGCAATCTAGTTTAGCTCCAGAAGCCCTTGAAAAAGGTTCGTTTTGAGCCCTTTCGAACTGTCAAAATTTGTCACGTGACCATTTTCAACCAATCAGAATGCTCCAAATCCCTAAACTGCTAATTTTCAAGTGCTTATATTTATCTTCTGGATTTCAAAATCAGACCTCTGCTAACCCATTTAAACGATTTCTATTTATACCGCCTTACCGGTCAAACAGCCGTTTTCTTTGACAAAGGTACCGCCGTCTGGGTTTCTGGTATCATTTCTGACCTCTGCAAGCTCCAAAGCTCTATGATTCACCCAGGCTGTGTGCGCTGTCTGCATTATGACAAGTATGGGCTTCTCAGAAGAGAACTCGCTGTCCAAAAAGTCGGCTGTCAATGTCGGGAGGTTTGGAACGAGCTCTGGGTCCCAACCGAAGAACATGCACCATTCATCCACTGCTGATGAGTCAACTTTGGCCCTGATGACTTGCCTGATCTTTTCGTATGTGGTGTCCATGTTGCCGTTGATGAACACGCAATTGAGACACAACCTGACATTCATTATTGCGTGTTGGTGAGGCTCAATAAAGCCCGGCATAAGAGTGTTTCCACCTTCAAGACAAATAAGTTCGGTATCCGGTCCCTTTGCTTTAAATACATTGTTATAATTTCCAACTGAGAGAATCGTCTGCCCTCGGACAGCCAGCGCGTCCGCCGTTGGGTTCTGTTCATCCATAGTTAGAATATCGCCACCATAGAAGATCTTGTCGGCAAATGTTTGGTCACTCATTTCTACACACGCGAATTTGGCACAGCAAAATAAGTATAAAGTACCCAACTTAGTACCATGCACGATACGATATCGAATAGGTGTTGTTGCAAGTGCTAGTGATAGCTATTGTCTGTAGTCTGACGTCGGAGGTACTCAAGGTAACCGAACACGATACCTGGAATCTGACATTGTCGACACGTTTACAACGCATTGGTCCGCATTGTACATGTACAGCGAATATCAGTAAGGATAGTAAATGTAACAATTTCAACCAAGATTGTGTGTGTAGTTAGTCATATGACGTTCATTACTCGGGTGACGTAGTCACAACCGAGTTGCAAAATGGTTTCGCTGTCGTCGCTAATTTATTCTATCGGAATCCTGCATTTCTTGCGCAATACCTGTCTATTCTTGGGCCGTAGTTTATATGCGTCCGGTGGAACGGAGAATTTATTCATATTTAAGGGCGAGCAGTTCAGTTGTTCGAAACTCCAGGCACTATATAATCCCTATGCATCTGCTAAAGTTATGCATGTGAAGGTAGGTTGCATAAATTTTAACTCTTGTAATGATAATTACATGCAATGAAAATGTGGGGATATACTGTTTCAATTTTGTAAGCAAATATTTAGACGTACTTGATCAACGAACGGCTCGTGTTTGCAGGAAAGAATTCTTTACTTTATACTAAACATAAATGTTGTCATCACTGTGATAAACTAATGATACAAGGTTTGCGTATTTTTACAGACAAAAACCTACAGTTTTTCATCAGTCGCACATGGAACTCTTGCTAGGGGCAAGAGCTAGGGGCTATGTTTTACTTTTAAAATTTTGGACGTATCAAAGATTACAAAATAATAATTTCTCTTCCATCGAAAAAGAAACAATTCGGTATATAGTTATTGTAAGTAGACGTTGAACTATACAAACCAGTTGTCTTCGTACGTAGTCGGAAAAGTATGCACAATGCTTTATACATAAACCCGTAGGCGTGAACGGGTTACTGGCATGAAAGGTACCCAAGTGAACGCCGACTGGGTGGAAAACAGACAAAGAATGTAAGTCACCAAGTGTCACCAAAATAACCTTGGGGTTAATCTAGCTGGGTGTCAAAAAACAAAAAGTATTTCGAATACTACATTTAACTAGTTTATAATGCACAGCATATCGAAGTACTAAGGGACTGGTCATTATTTATGGCCTGGGGGAGTTCGGAGGATTTTAGGGCGGGGGGGGGTTCACTCAAAATTTACCAAGCAAAAGGGGGATCACTCATTTCAAGGAGCTATAAAGATCGGAAGA
>JANVCK010265400.1:0-15429 GCA_026546655.1 Epizoanthus illoricatus
ATTGGCCTTAGCTAGGCTAGATTTATTATTTCTATGCAAAAAACTAACTTAAATTTTTTTTTAAATTACTTTTTGAAATTTAGTTTTGCTTAAATAATTTTACAAAATAGTCTTTCTGTTCATGTCTGGGTCCTTGAATTTCAGAATTAAATATTCTGGCATTGCATTTGGTGTTTAGTTGAGAGTGGGAACCCTGTAATAAATGCCAGGCTGGTATTCCAACTTGATAAAACTCAAATGATAGATATAATCAATGCTGTACTTGATATACTAGCCGTTATTAGATTCAACTGAAAGGCGACATTGTTTATCATAATTTTCTGCAACTCGTTTATATTTTTGTACAGATTACTTGAGACATAATTATTATTAAACACCCTTGGCCACTGTTTTTTCTCACTTTCACCATTTTACTGGTTAAGTTTATATTGAAAAAGAGCTTTCAAAAGGTTCGAACCTATCAAACAGTTCGAATTGTAAACTTATCCTCAGTGGTATATAGTTAATAATAATACATCTCACATCACATCAGGGTATGAAATTAGTATTAATTTTGTAACTGGCGCAGTTTGAGTCTTTTAACTAATCCCATTAAAAAAATTTAAGTGGCCATGGTGCCAGCTAACTATACTATTGAGACATACTGGCTTTGGCCAGTTTTCCTCTGTCAAGTTTGTTCCCTGCACATTAAACCTCCAAACAGTAGATTTGTAAACCAGAACTAGCAATCTAATGGTAACTATACTGACTTCAGATAAATCTTTGCATGTATAAACATTAAAATGATTTTAATTAGTTTATCTTAAAATAGACAGAATCATAATTATTAAAGGTGAAGTGCAAACAATAATGTAACTTCTTATAGTTTATTTAATTTAACTTACCAGTAACGAAACAGCTTATATTTTCACAAACTTTATAGTTACATAATTTTCTTTTATAATTTGGTGAGTATCAGTTTAGTGTGACTGCTTTATTTTAGACTTAAAAAGTTCGTGTTAAACTTCCAAAGCATGTGGCAACATTCTAAATATCTAATCGCTACAGATATTGAGTAGTAAAAAGTTGCACTGTCATTGTAGGTGTAATTGGCCTTTTGCAGCTGAGCCCAGTTTTCATTTAAAATTTTGGCAAACCATCTGCACAGTCTACTGTCTTTGAATTTCCTGTTTGGTCACTGAACTTCCATTATGGGGCATTGCAGACATCTTTTGTGTTGTTTAGCAAAAACAAATCGTAAAAAGTAGTTTTGTTTTGAGGAACTACTATCAGTAGCCCATTTCCTGTTCCTGCGTACAATAATGTCAAATTGAGGCTAGATGCAAAAACTACAGCAAATGTATGAAAACTTGGCACCATGCCTCGATATGATGCTTTTGTTCGTGTATCTCAGAAATGAACTATTGTCATTATATACTAACTTACAAACAATAAAGAAGCTATCGGTAAATTTTTTTCAAAATTTTGGAAATTTCCTATGAAAGTTAAATCTTTTCTTTCAATGCATCACATAACTCCCTAACTCCTCATGGAGATTTGGGCCACTTTGAAACCTTGTAAGTATTTCTATAATTTCCCTAGCAGGAGTCAATTTCTTGAGATTACAGACAAGACAAACTGTGTAGATGTTGTGCCTTGCCAACATGCCAATAATTATTGTCTCATAATTATGTCTAATTTCCACATAAGCGGAATAGGTCACAAACAGTCGAAAACAGTTTGTGAAGTGGTGATCACAAAATGTTTGCACTTGCTTACATTAATGCAGTTGAAACACGATTTATGTAGTGTTTGTTGATGGCTTGCCATTTGTGCACAAACAATTCATAAAGATAGAACACATTTATTTACAGATTGTTTGACAATCCATAACAAACACTACATAAATCATGTTTCCATTACCAAAAACAAACACAAACAGTTTGCAAGAGACAATCAAGACATGCCTAGACCAGTTTATTTATAAACTGTTTGCAACAATTTATGTTTATATGGAAACTAGGCTTTAGTTTGCTGCAAAAGCTCAAGTACTTTTACAAAACATCAGTCCTGGTTGTAGTCAGTTAGCACTTGCTTGCTTTCAGTTATGTAACTGATAATGAACTTTGATCATTATCACCTCTCATTGTGTCTCACTTGGTACTGTCTTCTTTCAGAGAGTTCACTTCACTTGGCCGAGAGACATTTAGCATTCCTATTTGGCATTTTGTAAGGTGAAATTTCCCATCAAGGGGCAGGTAAAGAGGTACTACCTTAAATAAACACAAAATTCAAAGTTACAAGGTGTAATAATAAAAGACTAAATGAACTTTGATGACCTTATATTAGTTACTTCTCACTGGCCACAAAGCTCTGCTGCACAACATGGTTCTGTTGCACTTGACCTGCAGACTGATGATTTGTTATGTAATCACCTACAGTTGTTGTGCCCACTGAGGTAACACATACCTGGATTCTAGAATAAAAGCAATCTGTATATTGCATATGATGATATCTGTGTCATAGTAAAATATGTTTTCTTTTTGTTGAATGACACTGTATATTGACACATTCTTTGCAGCATTATTGTCACATCTGACCAAATGATCCTGTCCGTTCTACAATGCAAATAATTGTACAAGGAATGGCACGATTTTAAGATTGTATTACTTTCTGCTAAATATAGTGGAGAACCTTTGTTCCAGTTTACCATATAGCAACACTATATGCCAGAATGAGTTCCATTAAATGTGCGGTATCACTGTTCTGCTACAGTATGGGTTGGGTAAATAGAACTATTTGACTTTTTTAGCTTACTTTGCAGCAGAGATGGTTCAACAACATACAATATAGCCTGATGTAATGTTAGTAGACTATTGGTTCTGACTTTTCATTTACATATCAAAATATCAGGAAAATGCCAGTCTGTGGACAGTGTGTACATTGTATGATCAGTTACTGGATTGCTATGATACCAGCTGCAATATCATTTTCAGGAGACAACAAATTTGCAGACACTGTTTCTCTCTAATTTGCTCTGATCATATGATAAAGAGAAAGACCTAAAAGGGATTGTGTTCAAGAAATTGATTATCTCCAGCTCTGAGTACTGTGTTATTTAAATAGTAACTGTCAGGTATTTACAGTTGGAATTATTTTCATTTTGTTATTAATAAGTACAAACCATTGCTACTCATATACAGCACTAATTATGAGAAAATTGAACTTTCCCTCAGAAAAACAGCAGGTGTGCTGAACATCACTCGCCTTGACTGAAGTAGACATGTGATAACATGCGATATTTTTTGTGCTGCATGAAACAGTTTAAATGCCAATCAAAGCATGGGAACTTTGAGATGAATGTTGGACTCTTTTTCAAGAGAAAAAATGTATTTTTGATTGAGCTGATCATTGCATAAAAGTGAAGAAACATTTTGCTCAAAATTTCCATTTGAATTGATTAGATAGAAAATTTTGTTCATAAAATAAAATTCATTTATAGAAGCAAACTGAGCAGTCGCATCAGCAAACCAAGCAGATGTGCAGGAAACATACTTATTTTCTATGCAAACAATCAACATGGACATCCCTGCACCATTGTGTCTGAGAACTGACCACGAAATCTACAAAGCGAAAAGCACTTAGTCTAACAGCTATTCTTTGCATGATGCAGTTTAATTTTAAATTTCTGATCATTAATTTTATTTTACACGATGTAACACAGCACAGAAATCGAACATATTTAGTCTTTACTCGAGCCTTGTTGATTGCATAAGAATTTGTCCCTGGACATGGTTTACAGGTCTCCTCTGGATTGACATAAAATGGGCAGAAAACTCACATAATAAGAATTTGCCCCTGGACATGGTTTGCAGGTCTGCCCTGGATTGACATAAAATGGGCAGAAAACTTGCGTAGCATTTGATCTGACTAGCCTGATACACACACTGAAAGCTGTGGTAGAGACTAGTCGTAAATCTTGCGAAAAACGTAACAGAGGTTGACATAGAAACAAACTTGCCAATCTGTTTGTCAAAAATGCGTCTTATAACTATAGCGTCAAATGTGTCTTCTCCCGTCAGCATCAAAGCTTCTACATTCCCCAATTTCAAATGAGAAGTTTAGATTGGTTACGAATACAAAATTATTAACTAAGAATTAATCATGTGCAAAATTATTACTAGGTATGTGACATAATTTTCTAGCAGTAGACACATGTAGCCATCAGCTACTTATTTTTGTTTATCTTGTCACAGCTTATGGTAAAGTATCATATCTGAGTGAGATGTCATTAAGTCTCAACACACTGATCACTGAGATAAAAGTTCTTGACTATTAACGAATGAATACTATAAATATTTTGTCACTAATAAGCAAGGTATGCAGCTTTATAGCTGCACTTTGAACTAACATTCTGGTTTACCAAATACTGTTTAATTACTAATTTTTTTGATGCACTGAAGATGATAAGCATTTGAAAGAATGACAATCGCTATAATTAATTTATCAGAGTTCTGTAACAAATTGCAACATTGTTTGGCCTAATTATCTTGCTCTTATTTGTACTTTTTTGACATTAAGGTATGCAATTATAGGATTATAGGATTGGTGGAAGTTTAGAGATTATAGTAACTTAGACCCTGGAGGTCATTTTAGACTTGGTCTCTGGATTGATACTTGATACAGGCTGCTGCTCTTCACTTCCAGATTGAGCGACCAATGGATGTAGCTATGACAGTGCTGTGAATGTTATTATTAATAGTATCCGATGTAATGCCCAAATTGCATTGAATTGTGAACTACATTGTAACTTGCTCGCTGCAGCGAAGTTAGCAATTTCCAGAGTGAATGAGTACAATCATATATAGCTATGGCATGTGTTCAGAGTATGGGAAAGATACAGTTACGAATAATGTAAGAGAAATCCTAATGGCAAATGGTTAACTTTAGTATATTTATAAGACCATTTATTGCACTCCCACTGGACGTAAGAAAGAAGACTACATTCCTGAACCCATGTTGTGCAGCTTAATACGAGAGCTTTGTGGCCTTGGAAGTAAGTAGTAATTGTAGTTGTTAGTCGATTGAGCAAGATAATGTGCAGCCCAGGCGGCGTGCATCAGCTACATGTGGAATCTGGACAGTCATTATGCAGAAGCATCCGGACAGTAGATATTGAATGATATACATCCGGCAGTAAAGCAGTGTACGGACAATGTTCTGCAGTGCCTTTCAATCACATACTGTGTGTGTTACATATTTCATCTGAGGAAAATATGTCGACTCAGCAAAATGCTATGATATAACATGATACGATATGATATGACACAAGAAATTGAAGCCATATTGTGACATGCAGCAAATGGAAACATATCAGTGCAGAAAATATTCTTATGATGAGAAATTGTGTCATGGAACACACATTGTGTTATATCTTTGTTGCAGGGATCATAATGGAGTCCGAACAGCGTGATTTCTAAAGTCACAAGCTACAGCTGCAATATTACTGAATAATTGTACATGATTGTATAGCGATTACCAGAACCATCGAAAATTTAGTCACAAGACATGAATGATTCACTTTCTTTGCAGTGAAAAATAATTATTAGTATTATCCAGCTTTTGAAATAACTGAATGTGTTACAGTTTTAAGTTTGTGCTAGTACATGTTCATAGAGTTTGTTGTTATTGTTGTTGTTGAGATATTCCTGTTGGTCCTTGTTGCTTTTAAAGTCTTTGTGGTTGTCAACGTCTTTGTTAATGTTGTAAAGGGTACTGTTTTAGGTATTGTTGTAGCCAGCACACAGATTCTCGGTGGGGGGGTGTATAGTAAAATACATAAAATCAAAGAACTTTGTATGAAAAGTGGGGCAAGTTTGGAAGAAACAAGAGCCTGCAGGAATGGCAGGGGTTTTTGAGCTTCCGCTTCTTGTATTGTACATCTCTTGACTTATCACATACGTCAGCAAAGTATTGTCTAGCATTTCCTGCTCTCAGTCTTCTCTTTACATGCATTAGAAATTTGAAATTATTTTTTAAACTCGACCCCAAAACAGCAAAATGGGGTTGATTGATTATGATTACTTGCCCAAATGAAGAATCAGTGAAACAATATTTTAACTCATGTGGTCCAAGAAACAATTCACGTTTTCTCACACTAACTGCATGTATTTGACATACAACTATGACTTGGAACAGTGTCTCATTCGACAAGGGAAGAACTTCAGTCCTGAGATATCAAGTAAATTCTTCGAACATATTTAATTTGTAACTTTATTTGTACCGTTTACTTCATGTGATTGTTTAAATTGTTGGCAGCAGAGTTTCGTTTATAAATGTATCACTTTATCTTAATAACTTGGTAGGACTGCAAAATAAATTAGCTGAGAAAGTGAAAGCTCTTTCAAAATATCCTTCAGACTTCACAGTTTTCCATAGAACTCAGTTATAAATAACTGAAGTTGTAGGTTCAGTAATCAGTTATTTCTTTCCAACTGACCAGTTATATTTTGCAAATACATTCATGATCACAAATTATTAACAACAAAATTCTTCACAATTCATATTAAATTATCATTAATAACTTATAATTATTCTGGTTTTTAATACTTTCCACAGTTTGGGTTTAAAAAGATGATGTTCTCTGAACATAATTTTATATCATTCAGTACTTTACTCCGCTGTGCACTGATTTCTCAAAAAATACAAACTCATTTAGAGAACTTATGAAATAAAACATTTTCCATGTAAGAGAACTGACCATAGTAAATCAATTTTCACAGCATTAGTTTGAAGATGCATGCTAAATCGGGATTTATCAGTTTTATAACCAGCTGCTACAGCTACTTACCTTTCAGTACCTTTCAGTAGAATTTATTAAATAAAATGAATGTAGTCAGTAGTTTCTTCCAGTAGAGACTAACAGATTTGTAATTTAGTAGATCTAGTGATAATACAAAACATTTCACAGTTTGACAAATCAGTAGTTCAGGTTGTTACATTGATGAAGGAACAGCTCAGCCCACTTGATTGACAGCTATCACACAGTTGGCCAATGCCCAGGTCAAAACATCCCACCATTCCTTTCGTGTTGGTTCTTGTTTCTTCAAAACTCGCCCTACTCTCTGCACAACCGCAAGTTTTTGTATATTTTACTGTACCCCCTGCCCCCCCACCAAGAATTTGTTGCTGTTGATACATATTCATCCTTGTGAAGAGTTTGTATCTAATATGTTTTTTGTGTTCCAAACAGGTGAGCAGAAACAGGACGAGAAAGAGAAAGGAGATGAGCAAAAAGTGGAAGAAAAGGCCGAGGAGGAAAGGTATCCTACAGGAGTTACATATTTTAAAATTAGATTACATGATCTCAACCTCAAGAAAAATTGGATTAAGGCTAGTCTTTGACTCTTGCTGAAGTCCAGCTAATATCTACAGTACCGCTTTCAAGTAACTTACTTATCCATGCATGCAAGACTTGTAAATCACAATAACTTCACTCATCATTGCAACTTGCATCAACAAAATTTATGAAAAATTCCTGCCTTTCAAGTGCATGTATCCTCTGATTCACTTGCAAATGTGCAGTTTTAAGTTATCAATATCTGTGCTACATGTAGATAGTGATCACTACAAGCAATTTATCTTGAGCCATGCTCTATGCATGGTACAGTCAAATTGGGGTCAAACATAGATAATATTTAATTTTAAACACTCAAAAAGTTTGAATTAATACAACTGTTTTTCTAGTTCATTCAGTTTCAATCTGATTTTTGCAAAAACTTTAAAATTTAATGAGGCCATGCATAACCAGTTAGTATCAGCCAGGCAAACAAACCAACAAATATGTGTCTGGTCAATTGTTTGCATATTTATTTTTCACAGCATTCCAGATTAACATTGTTGCCTTTCTACTTGATGTGTTAGATGTAAAGTGTCTTTAATTTTTCAAGAATAGACACTGTAAACATTCCGTTATTATTATAATTCTACATTATTTTATGAAAGTAATAAGTTATTTGATTGTAGATAAGTGGATGGTTTGTTTAGTTCGGTATATTTTGAGCCAGTGAAATAGTGAGTCAGGGAAAGCTAGTCAGGAATTCCTTCCTCAGCTCACTGGTGTGTGCAAAGCCTATTAAAATGATGTAAGTTTCAATCTATTGTATACACTTGAAAACTGAAAGAAACTGTCACTGGGGTAACTTGGTTTTCTGTTGTTGTCCCTTAGTGCTGTTGAACCAGAGGAAGAAGAAGTTGAACTTGATGAGTCTTTGGTTGTCATGGACAAATGTAAGTTGACGAATGACAGGAATAGAATTTTGTCAATATTTCAAGCCAGTGAATGCAAATCAAAGTACAGCAAAACTTGCCTTTGAATGTATTTATTTCATTGATGCTGCACAAAGTAGTGGTTAAACACAAGAAAACCTTTTTATTATGTATGCCAGATGTGGTAGTTATTTGAGAGGGATTAAAATTGAACAGATGAGAAAAGGGCAGACAAGTTAATATTTGTTTGTAAGTTTACCATGTTTATTTACCACTATTGTGCTTTGAGGAGTGCCGAGTATTATTGCTTCCTTATATTTGTAAATTTGTGTGGTTCAAGCATGAAGCAAGAAAGTAGTTTTTAAGTTTGCAGCCTTTGTATGTGTTCAGTAAGACTCTTTGTTTGGCAAACCGAACAGTTGCATTGGAGAAATGCATAAATTTATTTTAAAAGTTATAACTTGGAAAACCTAGTTTCACACTGCATGCTTCACAGAAGCTTGAGAACATTATTATGTTCAGGCCACAATTTAAGGATTTTTTTCTGACCTACAAAATTAATCTTAAATTTGCAAGACAACTCATTTCTGGCAACAAGGCACAATTTTTATCTGGAAATTTGTAGGCTGTATTCATTTTGTCCTAGTTATTTTGTTTGTAGACCCTTAAATCGCACTCTACTTATGTTACATACACAGTTAACTATCACTGACATCTAAGATAACATAGGATAAGCTTTATGTAGACACAGTAACATCAAAGCTTACAGCTTGTGTGGTCATGTATAAAATATTGAATTTACAGATCATTTATGTCAGCAGTAACTGGATTGTTGTGATTATTTTTGTCATCAGACAACTGCGATCTCAACTTGAAGGTCATGCCAGATGGCCTTAGCTGCTGCCCTCTACCAGGGGAGAGTTTCACCTACTTGTTTGCTGGTGGTAGAGTTACCTGGGGTGTTGCTTCTGGAAAAGTCTGCTTTGAATGCAAAGTAAGTTGAATGCAGCCATTTACCAACTCATTTTCATTGTTTGTAGAATCCAGGAAGTTGTTTTTGTAACTGAACCATTTGTGTAATCACTCTAAAACAACAAGATCATACGGGGAAAAAACTGTATGTAAGAACCTTGTGATGAGACCTTGAAATTCATTAGCTGTCATTAGATATCATTAAGTACAGGGTTCATACGGGTTCTCAAAAACCATGAAAGTCCTTAAATGTTCATTTCTGAAAATTAAGTCCCAAAAGTCCATGAATTTTCTCAAAACCTTCCCAAGCTCATGAAAAGTCGGTAAATTTTATGTTCCTGATATCTGCCCAAGAAGCTGGCATTTATTCCTTAACAAATGTATGTTTTTTGGGAATACCATGACCAGTCCTTAAAATTTACACTGAGATTAGGGGAAAACCCCTCCGTAAGTATCATAAGTAAATAAGAACTTACTGCAGTTTAATTTGGAAAAATGTAGTTTCCTTGTATATGGGTTTTATTGTATAAAATGAAAACGATATTTTGGAGAAAGGGCGGTCCATGGTGAAGTAGTATTTGCGCTAGACTGGGATAGCAAAAGGGTGGCTCATTTGCATGAAAATAACATTAATTTGATATATAATAGTTGACATATTAACTTTTTGCACACATTATTTTATTCTACTGTACCTATATTTCCAGTATTTCAAACCTAAATAAAAACAGCTTCTCTTACAGAAATTAATGGGACATTAATTTTGATAACATGTTTCTAATCCATTCCCAAACAAGTGCACCTGAATTAGATCATTGGCTTTGATTATTAGATTGGACTGCATGTTCGTTTCACTGCTTTATGTAGTCAAATTCACAGTGCATTGTTCTCTCATCCATTTTCATGGGCAACTGTAGCAACAAATTATAACACAGAAGTGCTGTTTTCACAAGCTCATGTGGATCAAGTTATCACACATTCCAGTTTGTGTTCGAGCATTGTAGTTTTGCATCTCATCTACTGACAGTTGATTGAAATCACTACTTGGGGATGGTCTACTAAAATAAATCGACAGAGACTTTCTAATGGTCAGATAGCTTATTCCTTGACCTGCTAACTCCATCTTGTGTGATGATCATGTACTTTGGAGACCTTATGATCTGCACCTGCAGCTTGGTGATTCCAAACAGTGCTTTGACTGACAAAGATGGGGCATGATATCTCCTCAATTCTTATATTTAAAAAAATGAGTGATTCCCCTTAGGGGCTTTTCTGCACCATGTTATAAATGATGAAATATATATATATTGCACAATAAAGTTGACTTTTGTCTTCTGAAGCCATTAGAACATTCTCATGTTTTTCTGGGCTTTTTGAAATTGAAGGAATCCTGAAGTGAAAAACAGTTTGCTGGCAAAATGAAAGAACTTGTTCCACTGAATTACCTTGTGAAGTTTTTGGAGTCCAAAACCACCACACCACTGAGAATGGAGCGAAATTTTTTCTCTATTTTAATTTGTACTTTGACACTCATGGGTCCACCATCTTGGATTAATGACATGAATGAGTTGCTGTTCCCAGGCCCCTTGCCATTTTGTTTGTTTTGATTGGTGTGCTGTCTGACCATCTGTGGTCTGCACCTGGGAATGGCAACTCACTGACATCATAACCCAAGATGACAGGCCCATGACTGTCATAGTGCAAAAGTTTTCACTCTGTTCTCGTTGGTGTGATGGATTTGGACCCCAAGAATGTCACAAAGTAATTCAGTGGAACAAGTTCTTTCATTTTGCTGGCAAAATGTTTTTCACTTCAGGATTCTTTTAAGGTAGCCTACATTGATAGATCCTGTATCGTATTTACAGGTCTCAACTTTGTTGAAAGTTGATCTTGCCACATCTGAAGAACCAAAACAAGCTGTTCGAGTTGGATGGTCTGTGGCATCTGCTAGCATGCAGCTGGGTAAGGCCTCACTAGCTTGGGAATTTGTTTCTCATTTCAGATCATGTAGCCATGACTAGAGATTTGGACACAGTTTACTGTCTTTACCATCCTGACCAGGGGCATTTTTCAAAAGCATTCTGGAGACAATATGACACCCCTCATGCTTACCAAATCGTTTGGTACTGAGAGATTTTCAGTTTGTTTCAGTATATGGTGTCATGAGAATGACAGGGACATATTTTTGACAAAGGGGTGTAGGGGTGGGAAAAATCAACCATTTTTGCCAGCGAAGAAGGTAGGTCCTAAGTTGTCACTGCTTATTTTTGGTTTGGGGGAGCCAGGGATTTATACTGACTTGGTACAACTGTACCAAGCAAGGTCACCCTAACAAATTGCCATTAAAGTATACAACAATTTGCAAAATCAAAGTTTATAGGTTTTACAATTCAAATTTATATTTTGAGTATGGCTGTGACTGACTGAGTTTACTGTGATCATGTATTTGTATCCTGAAGTCTTATCAATTTGTTTGTTTACAGGTGAAGACAAGTTATCTTATGGTTATGAGAGTACTGGCAAGAAATGTAACGATAGTGAGTTCAGTGACTATGGACAATCATTTGCCGAAGGGGATGTCATCAGCTGTTACCTGGTTAGTACCTCAGCCTGATACAAGTACAGCACCTGTAATGATAGACCCTTTTCGGAATAGCTGCTTTAGGAATGGACTACAGAGATAAGACACAGACGATGTTGCAAATGTTCATAATTATGTCACATAAGCTTTTTCTGCCTGTTCATTTCTCCAAGCCCCTGAGTATACCAATATCCTCAGTTTCTATTCCCAAAATAACTAGGAGTCACTTTGCAAAAGGTCTGTTGTTGCCTTGAATTTGCTGAACAACCTTTTTGTTGATATATATACCAGTTTTTTATGATTATTTTTTACTTCTATGTGTTGCCTGTTGTAACAGTGCTTAACTGTGTATTTGTGTGCATTGGAATATATTTCCCCCTTTAAACATTTTTGTTTTAAATGCAGCATTTTGTTAACATTTCCTTTTCTGTTAGGACTTGGATAGTGAAGAGAAGACGATCTCATTCAGCAAGAATGGAGAGGACTTTGAAGCAGCATTTACACTGAATGCAGATGACCTGGAAGGGGGCAAGGCTTTGTTTCCTCATATCCTAGTGAAGAATGCAGAGTGCAGTCTCAACTTTGGAGCAACGGTGAGCAGTGCCACAGCACAGATAATTAGAAAATGATTGTTACATTATATTAAAATTGTTTTTGCTGAACCAATGCTTATCAACAAATCTTTTACTGACAAAGTTAACACCACAAAAATTTCAGAACAAACAAAAGCAATTATTAAAATACAAAATTATATTTGCAACTGATCTATTTAAAAATGTTGGTTGATATAATATTAAAAGTTTAAACATCTTTTTTGCTAAATTTTTTTATCACTTTCTGTGGCCTTCAGAGTGAAGGAAACAAAATTTAATACACAAACAGTTCTAAGAAATGTAATTCTTGCCTCCCCCCCACCCCCCAGATGCAACACCTTATTAATAAAGTTTTTGTGTAAAACAGAATGTAAGGATTCATGTACTAGAGTGTTTACATAGTGTGGATGACTGTCATGCCCCCAGGGTTCATACAAGTCATGCAACAACAACAACAAAAAGCTTTATTCATACTCCAGATTACACAAAATTAGGAATACAAGAAATGTACTATATCAAAAATGGAAGAAAAAGAAAATAAAGTAATACTAAAGTATAAGCTTAAAACTGGATAGGAGAAAACGCTGCTTAGATTAACCGTAAGGGCTATTCGAGCTAAGCAGCATCCTGGAAGTGGGGTGAAATTTCAATATTTCAAAATCCAGGCCTGGAAATCATGGACAATCAAAATCGTGCAAAATCAAATCTTTGTGTGAACAAACTAACATTATGTTCTTCATGGGGAAACTGCTTTATGATCCATCTAATTTTGGAACATTCTGGATCTTTAGGTCATGGAAAAGTCATGGAATTTTACAGAACACAAAGAGTATGCACCCTGATACATTACCCTGTTATCTGAGCCTGTTGCTGAGTTTCCGAAGTCCTATTTGCCATTGGTTTCATTTACGGCAATGTTACTAACTACACAATGTTGGTCCTTGAATTTATGCCAAGGAAATAATGCACCTATCAAAGTTAAGCGGGAGGGGGGAGGAGGCTGGGCATATGTGGGGGATTTGACAGCCATTAGCTGCCCACGGTGGGGATATTTGACCATTTTAATTTTTACAGCTTTTAATTTTTAAATTTTTTACAGTTTTTATAGCAAATGAGTGACTCATTTGACTGTCAACAATTGCCGTGGAGTGGGGAATTTGAACAGAAATCCTTGTCCAAGTTCAAATGCCTGGCCTTTGCCTCCCCCCCCTTCCAGCTTAACATTGATAGGTGCATAACATGTTATGTACTTTCAAGTCCTTGAAAAGTCCTTAAATTTGATGTTTTGTTAAGGGTAGTAATCCTGTAATATTAATTTCGAAACTGAAATACTACAACTGCAGTTCTTGGTGCTACAGATTTAGGTGCCAGGGTCAACTCATGCAGAAATGATACACTGATCATAGTCTTTTCATCTTGTCATGTTGAGCCAATTATGTGGAAATGTGTGTGGTTTTTGCTTTAAATATTAGTCAAGATACTTGACATTTATTATTTTATTTCAGGAGGAACCGTGGTTTCCTGCACGGGAAGGATTCACCTTCATGCAGCAAGTGAATGAGGATGATAGAGTTCAAGGCAGCAAAGGGCCATCAACTAAGGAAGAATGTGAGGTATGTGTCTGTAGAGCATTGGCTATGTAGTGTAATTTCTTACGTATGACCCATGACATCAGATTCCAGCATCAACATTCACATGATGTGGACAGAAATGATAAATTATGATAATATACCTTTCTTTGTAATATGCAAATGGTAGATTATAAACACAAACTAAAATTGGAACATTAGGTATGGAGTTGTTATCTTTTGAAAAAATTAAAAGTATGTGACTGTGTATATTCAATTTTTTATTTGAAACTCCTGTCGCAAACATGTGCATAACAGAAAAAATCAATGTCCTTAACAATACGCCTGTTGCACATCCCTTGAATCAAAATTATAGGTTAAAAGCCCATCGACAATAGAAATAAGTGTTTACATGTTATGCAAACAAGGTATAGCTTAACATTTTGGTACATCTTGATGTCAAATTCCCATCCCGCAGACTTTATAATGATCAAGAGTAACATCATTATATCAACTGTAATTTGTCAAAATCCTGACCCAAGGGCTCATCCTGGTGACAGCATTGATCAGCTGCCAAATTCCCTGCTCCATCCCCAACCCCTCACCCCCCGACCATGACTGATTGGACTGATTTGTTTCATTGTAGGTAATTATGATGGTGGGACTTCCAGCATCTGGCAAGTCAACCTGGGTGAAGAAACACATTGAGGAAAACCCTGACAAGAATTACAATGTGCTTGGAACACATAACATCATGGAAAAGATGAAGGTAAAAACCAAGTTATGTTTAGATTAGTTGTAGATGTTATTGGTCATACTGTGCAGTGTGCAATGTGTGGCTGTGCTTTGTGCAATTTAGCATGGCATGGCATGGGGTGAGGTGGCATGGTTTTGTTTCTTGTTCTTCGAGAGTCCAAATACCACCATTATTCCTCGTGTTTATAACGTATCAGATTTTGAAAAACAGCTGAGTCTGTAATACCTTATGCTTAATATGTAGTTGTTGTCATTCCACACAGATCATGGGTGTTGCTCGCAAGCGTGATGATGGAGGCTTCAACAAACTGATGGACAAAGCTGCCAAGTGCCTTCAGCGATTGTTCGAACTTGCACCAAAAAAGAAAAGGAATTACATTCTGGACCAGGTACCTTGTTTTGCTCCACCTTGTCCAGCTTAAGGCAGTGGGCAATAAATTATTTTCAAGTGATGTTGTCAAAAATCTAAACTACAACATCAGTAAAGCTATTCTTTTGACAAAATCGGTATCAGCATCAAATGTATTCTTTGAAAATTTAACATCGATGCAATGATTCATTTTTGAGTTGCAGTATTTTGAATTTTGTGACAGACTGACTCGGCATACTTCCATAATATACCTAATTAAAATCCATATATTTTGGCAAGTTAAAAATTTTACATCTTGATAATTCTGTAGAAAGTGATATGTAAAGTGTTTTAAGTAAACCCAAT
>JANVCK010265511.1:0-15414 GCA_026546655.1 Epizoanthus illoricatus
TGTGCTCTTCCGATCTAGCATGCCCCCAGACCCCCCCCCCCTCCATAGCAATTCATGCCTTCAGTGCTAATTTTCGTCACTCTGGTATTACAATACTTTTACTGCATATGGTGCCCTCCATTTTAAAATTTCTAAATCTGCCCCTGGGGGTCACAAGCCAAAGTCATCTTTTTATGGGGGGATCACTTTAAATTTTTAAGCCTTAAAAGGGGGCCACAAATTATTTTATTTTTCAATTAGATTACCCCTGTTTATAAATAACGACCGATCCCTTATCGAGAAAAAGCTCTCGGGTCACCAGAAAAATCTAGGGTCAATCGGGTAACCAGAACAACATGTATTTTTTTATTTGGGCAAAGCACAGGCCTAACACAGTGTAAACAAAATTTGTGGTGCCACACCAACTTGGGAGGGCAGAGGGGGTGCGTCTTTTATAAACTAGGGATCTACATGCACTTGCAGTCATACACTAGGTTGATGGGGACATGCACACCCCTGCCCCCTAATTCCAGGATTATTATTGCCATCAGTTTTACTCACTGCTCCGTACAACAATTGCAAGCATATTCTAAATACACAAATATAAATTTGATATCAGTTTTTGATTCTATACTATCACAGAATGATCAATCTAAACACTGCGCAGCAGCACTCCACTTGCGATAGTAACTGCTAGTTTGTAAATAAAATTTGGGTATTTGATTTCATAAGTCTATTAGTGTGAACGTTTTCGCACTACAGTACTTACTAGCCATTCAATTAAGTTCTGGAAAATGATCTGATCAGTTGAGGTAAAAAGAAAAGCTTCATGTGAAATTCGATCGATCTCTGCACGCCTGAGTAACCCGTGTGGAGGTTTACAAATTCAGGACTCTTCCGTAAACTGCGGTGGCTCAAAACTAGACACGAGAATGAAATACAGAAGGAATCTAACAAGTCTATTGAGTTCAGCATGGATATCTTGCTTTGGAAGGCCATTGCAGCAGTGACCAAATGCGTGGTTTCAGCGTTCGCCACGAATACGACCTTGCGCGACTTCGCCTGCAGGTTGTAAATATATTATCTGATTATTGTCTGATCCAGTAGCTGCAAATAACAGGGAACATATGATCGGAAACTGCAGGAAATGGTTGGAAACACAGTTCGCTGCATTTCTCCATGGAAAATGACATCAATGCGACTGATAATGAAAGAAGAACGCGATACTTAGAAATGGCTGAAAAAGTCAAGAATTGGAAAATGTGCTCGAAACAGTGAACCGTTAAAATTTTAAAAATTGCTGGCCCAATTTTAACTTTCCTTTAAATCATACTCCTATCTAAGGTGAGTTGCTGACCAATAGTACTGTATTTGTATCTTCCCGGACTTTTGAGAAAAAAAGACCAAGCAAAAGTGTAGTAGTTTTGCCATCTTTGGAAATATCGCGAAGCATGCTCTGTTTGCTGCCATGTAGATTCTGAACAAGACATAGCAAACATCTGTTCCAATACGCATTTAAATAAGCAAGAGTGATTTATTCATTGGGCAAAATGTTGTTAACTTCGCTTGAATAAATTGGGAGGTATTAGCTGATGAAGTTGGCCCCAAATCTACTAATTTAACATGTCAACATGGGGTATTTCTAGGGGGGTAGTCTTATTCGAAAACAATTAAAGCAATTGAGAAACGAATGTTACCATGGTTACTAGTTGGGCAAAACCCCCATGTTCTGCGATTTTTTAGTTTGCCTGGTTTTCTCAGACGGACACTCTTAACCATTTCCCTCCACATATTGATTTTTTGTTTCTCCTGGACACTTTGGAAGGCTTGTTACCGCAGAACGATATTCTGTTGTAATTTGTTCTAGGATAGCAAGTTTTATCGCTAGATTGACTGGTCTATCGTGCGCCTTTGACGAAATCGCAACTTGTAAATCGTAATTCTTGATGAGTAATTCAGCGAAAACGGGAGCTTTCTGGTTAGGGAATGTGCAATAATTATCGGGAGGGGGTTGAGAATGGAAGGGGGGCATAACGTAAAATCATATTTCAAGAGAGAGGGGGCAACATGTAAATTACTCTATCAACGGAGTGGGGGGGGGGGTGTGAAATCTAATTTTCATGTTCAAACTCACTGTCTGGTGATGCAACAATAAAACTGCACCACTACCAATGAAATACACGTGTTAACTTATATACATGGAAGATGACAAGCGAAATTTCCGAAATAATTAATGATGAGCCTGGACCAGGAACAAACGACTACCTTGTGTCTGTTCCAAGTTATCCAAAGCACAGGCAAATTTTATGTTTTTTGGCCAAATATTTAACACAGTGGAAGAGGACCTCCCAAAACAAATGAGCCAAGATGTGTGCATGACAATGCCTTATTGTCCAAGCTCAACCAGCTGAAGGAAGATCATGTGCATCATGGACAGTACTTGAAGTTTTCGTGTTCACCAGACCCATGCAGAGAAGTGTGGGCCGTGGGTGTTCCTGTTGAGCGGTCTCTAGTGCCAGCACTCGGCGACTCTGCACCAAGAAAGTATTTGGCATGTACTCAAGGACAGAAGAGATTGACAAGTTTCTCACAAGTGTTCAGGTGAAGAAATTGTTTGATCAGGGAAAGCTCTCCTCGTCTAACAACAAGAACATACAAGAGGCCAGCTCACAATACAATGTGGACGAAAGCACATGCAAGTGTTATGTCCAGTACCTCGAGTTCCTCGCAACAAAGGCAAAGAAAAGGACGGAAGAGAGGAATACACTACCAGATATTTGCTAAACAGACGAAGTGGCAGTCAAGGATTTGATGAGTAAGCAGCTTAGTCTTTATTTAAAACAACATGGGTTGAAAGTCAATGGAAGTAAGCAAAAACTAACTGAACTAACTGATCTGAAAGGGTTCTGGGCCACACACGTGATGGGGGACGTCTGAGAGTACTCCTCAAGACGATGTCATCGTGTTTTCATCTTCAGACACAAGTGATTCAGAGCCAGAATCGAGTGAGTCTCAAGACTTATTAAGTGATTCCGAATCTGGATATGTGGAAAGTAGCTATGAGATATTAATATTGTTCGTTCCCGATGAAAATATTATGGAAATCAACTGTTGAAACAACATGAGACGCTGTGAGTATTCAAAATGTTAAACTACGGTTGCTCATGTATGCCCACAAAAGTTGGCTTTTTCAACCGTCACATTTTGTTCGGCTTTCTTAACCGAAACTAAAGGAAAAACATGGTAGAAAAATATTGTCTGTACTTGTCCGTCCTTGAGAACAACACCAGTTCTAGCATCGCAACCGCTCATACAATTAAATATTCAGTGAATGTAGACTTTTTAAAATAGAATAGCATCTATATTCTTTTAAATATCCTGCAAAAATAATAGGCGACTTTACACTAGATCCCAAGATTGCTATGCAAAATTTCAAGTCAAGTAAAATTTCCTTTCTTAGCACTTTACACACAAATAAATACAGATACCTAAGTTTACTTATGCTAATAAAGAATTGACAGGTTTAATTCATGAATTGACAGGTTCAACGGAGCACAGCCGCTGAGGTTGGTGCATTTCCACGTGCAGTTTGTTTCGCTCCACGCATTTCAGGATAATTGAAATTGGCCCACAATAGACTAAGCTTGTCAGATTGAATTGGGCTCTTTGTTTAAAGTTCCCATAATAGACGAAACTTGTCCGATTTAATTGGGTTAAAGGGATCCTCGGCTGTTTTAACAAGTGGTGCCCAGAATGAACATAAATTAGTCCATAAGCGTTAATGTTGTCTGGTGAGAGTGTACATCGGGATTCTGTGAGGGCTATTTGGCCAGTTGAAATTCCCGCGCGCCGCCATCTCGAAATGTGACGTGTTTGGGTTACAGTACTAGGCCCCACTCTTTAAAATACAATGACAGTGAACGAGAGCGCCAGGGGGGACCGGCACTGAAACCCAAACATGTCAGATTTCAAGATGGCGGGTTTTTCTTTACTTGAATCCTTTCAATTTGCCGACGTTGATGATAAGCCAGGAAACATTTGTATATTTTTTACTTAGGCCTTTTAATACCCACATTTTTCGTGCAAAGTAATTTCGCACAATGTAGATGTAATGTAATGTCACATAGTGTACAGTCGCATATGGTAATAACCTTTAGAAAATGCCAAAACGTGTTATTAATAAAAAAAATCACATGCTATATGCATAGTATCCCACCCCCAAAATATTACATGCAGGCTCTATTGCAATAAAATTAATTTGTCCGAAAATATTTGCAATGCAATACAATACAATGCGATGCAATGTAATGCATTACGATATAATACAATGCCGCAATATAATACAATACAATACAAAACAATACGGTTTTCAGTATGGGTCGAAGACATTCTCCTAGTTAAAATATTTCCACGAAAACGTTCACGCTGTTTCAATTGAACATTACAATTGAACATATTACATAACTCAGTGCAAACAAGCATTCACACCTACTTGACTTTCCACCCTACATGGATAAGAGCCCTTACAGCAACAACTCAACCCGTGTCTAGATAATGGCTTCACGATACTCTCTAAACATGTGCCATGACCACACGCATTTATTTGGTACCGAGACAAAAAAGCCAAGAGGGAACTATTATTTTGTCCTATGAGTTCTGATGGGGAGTATCAAAAACAAAACACAAACTGGCCAAAGTTGTTACAATGGAAGCACAAGTACCAACACGAATAATGAATAAGCTGTCGCTCACGAATTGATCTTGCGAATTATGATTTCCGCGGTCAAAGAAACTGGTAGAATGTCACAACGCCTTTCCGTGTTGGTTTCGATTAAAGCTGTATATGGCCGGCCATGGATGTGCTGTGCTAATGACATCATAACAAGGCGCTAGGCGCATACGTACACGGAAATCCGATATCAGGCAAGACACCCTTCTTGAAAATTTGATCCAAGGCCAAGCCATTCAATACTCAAGTACGTACGATAATATCAAAGTATCAATATACGGAAAGTTCTTGAAGGGTTTCAGTATTGGATCCAGTGTGAGTCACGAAGACAAATCGTAGTTGGAAGTTCTTATAATTACTGTAAATATTTCAAGTGTACCTTGGACAAATTAAACGCAAGCTATGCCAATGCAACCTTGGACACAGTGTTATTCCAGATTTATGCTAGAGACACATGGACGCCTACTGCCTAGCCTGGAGACCGTAGACTTGCTAGAAGTGCATTCACGCATGGGTTATATAATTCAAAGGTTAAGTAGGTTCTAAACTTTCAAACTCTGATCCAAACAAATTATCTCCCAAGGCTTGAAGATCTAAATATCGCGGTTATATTATTTCCGTTGCATTTGATTACGGAAACACAAAAGGCCCTGAAAATTCTGGTTCCTTCTAACAGATCTCAATACAAAGCCGTGAAACACGCGATTTTCTTTACCAAAAAAGACTATGAAAAATGTTAGTACCCAGTCCGCCATCCCTTCTAGCCCTATACAAGTAAAGTTCTGCGCGTGGCTTCCTGTCACGATCACCTGCTCAGTGCCTTCGGACTTGTCGACAGAATACAAGTGCAAAAATCATCACTTGGCTGGCAAAGTGAATTCTCGAACGCATAACAAAATAAGTTAAATTCCGCGGTGTGGTGTTTTGGCAGTTTACACAAAACTACACTGGATTAATAGACAAGTAAGTTGGAATTGCTGCAATTCGTGGCAAACTATAAACTATTTGGTTCCCCACGAGTTGACTTTGTACTGTTAGTACGATCTGCATTTCTTAAATGTCGCAACCTTTGACACAAGCATCTCTTGAGCTTGACACGAGCTATGAGGATGACTTGAAACAAGCCTACGGGGAAATCCTTGCAAACATAGCAAGCATGAACAACGAAACAAACTGCGAGTCAAGCAGAAGAGCACGACGACAAAACAAAAGGCTTGCAAAACGCCGAGGATACATCAATTGTGACAACCAAATTGACGATTCAACGGACCTAGTTACGACGAAAGTTAGCGAACAAGATTGTACGCTAAATTCTCTTGTCGGTCGTTTAAAACACAATTACAGCGATCCTGGAATCCACCGCTACAATGATGAATCCGGCGATCACGACAGGAGCGAAACCCGAAAAAAACAAAGTCATCAAAAACTTCGAAGACTTAGCGAAAACACGACTTACATAATCGCACAAGATTTAGGACTAAATGGCTCAGATTCGCAAGACTCGTTGGAAGAGGCCACAGAACTGCAAGTGCAAAACAACTTGGATGTTTATAGCAGAAGTTCGGGCTCTGAAAGCGGCTTTGAAACCCAAGTTGAATCAGCCTTTAACATTATTCACAACAATATCGACCAGATGAGTCCGCGAAACACTTGGAGGCTTGAAAAGACTGAAAGTATTGTTTATAATCATATACAAAAACAGAAAATAATACGTTCTTTGAGAAAATGCGATACTTTCGCCGAAAGAACACTCCATTATAAGACCATTCGAACAAAACACGACATACTATATGTCATCAAAGCAAATGTTTAGGACATAATTTTTATTTCTTTGCTGCCATCTCAGTGAAATATTGAATGTCCTATACAAATACACCAATGTTAATCACGTATACATTATAGAAAGTAATTGCAATTATATCTTTTAGCAAAACACCATTTGCAGCCAGTACGAACATATTACAACACCTCAATTTACTTGTCCTTAGCAGATCTCAAACAGCAATAAAAGTTATATAATAAAGGATTAAAAACCCGTTATAACGCTCGAGTTAGTAAATGATTTTGCCCCCAGGCTGACTGTGGGTTTTTGTCTGGACATGTGTTGGCAAAAGAACTCCGACTACAGATTCTAACCTTGAGGAAAATTCTCAGCTATTTATGGCAGCTTTAGTATTTACCCGCAGTGAAAATGGTTTGAATGGCGAGCTTTTTTCTACAAACGATACATGAAAAAGTTACTGTTCTCGAGTTGGGTATTTTAATCAATTCAAAAGTACCTACAGAAGTCTACATTTACCTGCCGTCTACAATATTGTATTCAGTGTTTTAACTTGTTCACGAACACATTTTATGCACATTTGTGTTGCATTAATATGTCGCAAGAATGCCCAATAACCTATAAGTTATCGAATAAAATAATCAATTGAAAAACCCACGCCATACAAACATTGAATAATGAATTGTTACCGTAGAATCATCTTTGCCTTTGGCAAACAAAAATATGCAGATTTGAGCTGAAGAAAGATAACAATTGAACAAACTATATTATTCCCTGGTTCCCTCATTGACTTGTTAATGCAATTGAATTAACATTTCAATAAAGAAGTCATTACTATAAGTGAAATTCAAGAGAATGCAACAGGAAAGTAAAGTGACCCAAATCAAAAGTCGGTGCAGTATTAACCAAGTTTATGACTAAATGCTTTATATTTTGCAGGAAGATATGGCACTGAGTGGTTTGCCTATTAATTTGAAAAACGGCCAATACTCCAGCTAACAGCAAACGATACAAAACATACCTTGATTTACCGCTGTGTAAAAACAAATTAAAAACTATATAATGAAAATGGCGTCTACAGTGTACGCATATTACAAACAAAATCCATTACTCATTGTGAACCAAAACTGGAGCAAAATATTCAAAACGACTTCCTCCGCAACTCCGCGAGAGGGATTCTCCACAACTTTCCTCGTCATTTTATCGACGCTGCATGAAGCAGTTCGGCACATTAGGTACAGAACATATAATTTAACAGAACTATCCTCCATTAGTGAAACGTCATTACTCTTTCACGAAACCGCTCAATTTACCCCACAGTACACTCACTTCAACAGTTTATAATAACAATATATTTCACTTACTTCCCAACTTTCAGAAAGATTGTAATTTATATGCAACGCGCAAAACGATAATAAAAAGTACCCGGCCTGTACTCTGTAGCATAACAGACATAACTTGTAATATTTTAAAGAATGCTAAATGAGGCTGGTGGATGTTTCATGATGACAGCAGAGCCTCCACTTGGAAAATACTGTACCAGTACGCCAACAGACTGACTGATGTTAAACTGAACGATCGAGCCACAAATACAAGATTCATGCATACAGCTATTTCAATAAAGCTTTCAGTTTCCTATCTATTGGCTATTGCAATAAGTTTGATCAAATAAGCTCCAGAAACGATCAAGGTATTCTAAACACACAGCTTTCTTCGTACATTTCGCAAATGAAGCTGGAGTAATACAAGGCAGAATATTGAATACTGAAAATCTTTTTGAGCTTCCCCAAATTAACTGACCCTTTAGGCCCAGTATCATGCTTTGTGTATTGTGTTTGCATATTGTTGAAATAGCTGCCTCTTAGAAGACTGCTCTTATGAGGCTAGGCTGATGAAATCCGACGGTGATGAACACTCGGCAACGCTAACTGAAGCAGTCCCCACGACTGGACGAAGCTTACATTTTCATATTTTCGACCAACATCATAACAATTTAGAACAGGTCACATTCGGTACATTAAATTGTAAATCTATTTGGTT
The DNA here is from genome assembly GCA_026546655.1 of Epizoanthus illoricatus. Taxonomy (NCBI): domain Eukaryota; kingdom Metazoa; phylum Cnidaria; class Anthozoa; order Zoantharia; family Epizoanthidae; genus Epizoanthus; species Epizoanthus illoricatus. The sequence goes on from JANVCK010265511.1 coordinate 8,529, forward strand.
TACTTCATAGGAAATATGGAAATTTCCGAAGGCTACACGTGCCCGGCATAATGTTATCCCGGCAAAAGGCATTTTCTAACGTACGACTATCACAAACTACTGAAATGTATAAACTGTAATCGTGTTTTATCGTGCTCTGATCGAAAACATGAAGTTGCTAACCATCAATTTCAAGCATGAACGGTCATGTCGTGTGATACGTCAAGCGCAGCAAACTTGTATATCTTTCTCTCAGAGTCAATATAATTATTCCCGAGGTAGGCAATCGAAAGTTCGGTAATCGAACTTAATCGAATTCAATCGTTCAATAGAGTTCGATGATTTCGGTAATCGAACAACATCGAACACAAACTCTTTGCGCGTTCGATTACCGAACATAATCGAACTCTTGCAAACGATTGAATTCGATTATGGTCAATTAAGTTCGATTACCGAACACAATCGTTAGATTTCCGAACACAATCGTTCCATGACCGATCCCAATCGAAATAATGGACTCGAAAAGTAAATTCACAATCAAGAGTTCAGTAATCTAACGTTCGATTGGGTTCGATTTGCCAATATTTCTTGCGAGTACGATTTTGTTCGATTACCGAACATCATCGAATTCTATCGAACGATTGAATTCGATTAAGTTCGACTGAAAATTCGTTCGATTTTGTTCGACTCCTGAGATTGCCCACCCCAGGTATATTCGTGTCTCATGGTGTAATATATATGGTGTTCGTGGCGTATAAAGTCTATAAATATTATTATATAAAAATCAATATTAAGATACCGGGTATTAAAGGTGTTGAGAAAAGTCATGTCTTTGTACATGGGAAATATCGTTGGTTATTTTATGCTTTTTTGAACAGCTGATTTTCTTGTTTGCTGGCTCAGAAGTTCGTTTTTCTAATGGATTTTCACATTCGCCGCGCTCACTCGTGTGTCACGACACTCGAAGATAAAAGTCGTATCTTCGCACAGCCGTGTAAGATCCTCTATGTATCTATCCGGTGTCATCACCATCTCTTGGATTCAGATCAAGGAAATCGGAAATAGGTAAAAGAAATGAACAAATAACGCTGGTTTCAACGGATTTTTTTGAACAGAGTGATATTCATAACAGTACGGATATTACCAAAGCTAATCTCTTCTCTTTCCAGAGTTTCCATATGAAAACATAATATTGCATGATCGCCACATCCTACGAGAATCGCACGAAACGCTTTCAATCCCAATGCTATTGTACGCAAGGCCTGCTAAATTATCCTTAATGGTCTCCTAAGAAGGTCTTATACGATAGATTGGAAGAAATTTGCAAAATTCATCTAAGCAAATTGTCTACTTCTGATTAGTCTCTTTTTTTATTTCTATTTCCAAACAACTTATTCTTCTACTGATAGACGTTGAATGATACATCACTGGGCTTGATCGAGCCTTCAGTAATGCAACGATACAAAATGCCCTACGCCTACGGAATCTAACAAGCAAGCACGACACATGGGTATAACTACTTCCTTGATAAATTAAATATTTAGGTTTATATTTAATATTAAATAAACAGACACCAACTACTCAGATATTCGGGAACTATACACTTGCATAATAATCTATACACTCTGTTGTGTTTCTCAAAAAGCCTCTTCGATACTCTTATCTACAAAAATCTAACCAGAAATTTTCCACGATCTCTCCTCTGTTGCATCTCTTTCTTTCCCTGCTGCGTATCGTATCAACATTTTCTGAAATTGCTGTGTACAAATCGTACAAAGTATCTGAATAAATTTGGATCACAGTTCGCTTGATAGCTTAAGGTAGCTCTTACCTGTTTTGCATTTTCTGTGTCATTTAACTTTACAATTAATGGTTTACTCGTGTACACGGCAATTTACTATCATTTGAGATGAGATGATATCAGAATAACTCTTTAACTTATCAACAGTTGTACTCGTACTGTACTTATCGTTTCGAAAATTTTCGAAAAAGTAAGGTGCCACCAAAACTTAACGGTAGAATTTTTTAAAATTTGTTACAAGCTTCTCTTTGATAATAATAAAACAATACAAAACAGGGTGTACTTGAAACCATATAGGGTTGCCATGGAAACAATAATTATAGTAAGAGTGTAATTGTTGGCACGTTGAAGAGTTATTTTAACATCAATTAATATCAACTGACAGTAAACTGCCATGATATTTGAGAATGCCCGTCCTTAAAAAATACGGAAACGTTTTCGCTCTGTTCTCGTTGGTGTGATGGTTGTGGACTCCAAAAACTTCAGAGTAATTCAGTGGAACAAGTTTTTTTTATTTTGCCAGCAAAGTGTTTTTCACTTCAGGATTACGTTAAGGAGGCTCGCTGTACTTTTCTTGAGCTGTGGGTGTACACTTTTGGGAAGAAAATTCGCAGCGAAGAAAAACTTTGATTCTTCACTGCAGATAGCCGACTCAGTTTGATCTTCACTAGACTGAGTTTGATTAAAAACTGAACCCGGTCTCAACCAGGTTGGTTACATAATAAATTCAAATTTGCATATCACACAATGTTTTCGTACATGTATATCGATTAAAAAGAACAATGACGAGACGGAAAACAAGTGTCAAAGAATGTAAATGTTTACTGCCAAAGTTACCAAGTTTCGTCTTAATTTTAGATCAATAGAAACATGTTTCACATTTCGTTTTCAGTCGAACTATAAAGAGTACTGATTATTCTATTTGTTGGCACTTTTAAAAGAAAATCTGTATGAGCATTTCTAATTTACTCTGTGAAATACAAATTTGCAGTGCTACTATGCAAAGTATAAGAACGTCTTCAAGGTTCCTTGTCTCGCAATCGAAAATATAAAAATGAAGTCGTTTTGCTCCTAATCACAAAGATGTATTAAAATATTTCAGTTGACTTCAGCGATGTATTTGACGCAAACATCAGCTAATTTTGCACAATGTGCAATTTTCTGAATCACAATTTCATTAGCTAATAAAACAATATGATGCCGAATTTGACCAACGGTGGAACAGCTAAGGTGTCTGAACATAGTCTCACAATTTTGAAAGGGGGTTAATCTTATTTTAAGGGTGCTTAGCACAGCCACCAGGTCAACCCAACCCCTACGACAACTTGTCAAAACTCAACAGAACGTATGGAGGAGGAAGAACAAAGACTATATGTCAACCCTCCCCGAGTAACTTTGGGGTCAGAGGGGAAGGGTCTGTCCCAGCCCCCTGGGATGAATTTAAATCAACTGGCCCTTAGTATCTTCTCTATGTAAAAACAAGCTAGCTAACTGCCAACTGAGTGCATAGTGTGGCATCAATCTGTGTTAAATTAGGTAATGCAAGTTTCACTTTCCGTCGATAGCTTGAGTCTTTCCAGATAGGATTTCTCTCAAGGTACACTGTTGTTAGTTTGCCACATGGTTTCAGCTGTTCGAGATCCTCCCAGCGTTCCAGGAAGTTATCATTGAACTGAATAGGAAATAATAAAACAGACTTTAACTCAGTGCTCAAATTTAAGGGTGTCACAGGGGCAATTTGCCATCAGATCCATTTGTAAAACACTCTTTCCCCCAAAACAAAAATTCTCAGAAACAATTTTGCTGGCAAATTTAGCTTACAAAGCTACTATGGTTTGCAAGCAGATCCGCGCAACACTGCCCCAACCATCCCACTCCTGCTGTAACTATTGTATTGACATTTTCAACATCACTGAACTAGTTTCTCACACCTTTATCCCAAAGCTCCACGTCTTCAAATGGCCCGGAAAATGGAAAGGGCAGAGGCAATACTTAATTTCAAGAGGTTAGAAGAAATCACGCACTCACAAAGCACATTCTTGACAAAAAAGTAATGCTGTCCGTGTGAGTTGTAGAAAGAGGCAGCACCTGCCTGAAGAACAAACTGGTAAAAACAGAGGTAAGGAGAAACAGCATTTGCGGGGTCCCGGGCTGCTATCTCGACATGGCAGGGGAGGAAGGGGGAGGCCATCGTTATCGTGCAGGAACCCTGTACAAGGCCGTGTGCGATATATGTGATCAAACCGTTGTCAAAACGATCTATGTGGGAGAGTTCGGGGACTAGGGCTATACCAGGTACCTCGCACATTTGAATGCTGTGGAGAACGATAAACCCAAGAAGTCCGTGTTAGCCTTCCACCTCAAGCAGTGTTACCCCAGCTGACCAAACAGAAGAACGCCTTCAAAATCAAGGTGTCAAAAACATTCGAGAGACCAATGGAGCGCCAAATCACCAAGGGTGTAATGATACACATTGCCAAGGCGGTAAGACGAGTGGGTGGTGCCTGTCACGGCACATGTCCAGTTACAGCCCACACACCAACCCACGGAACAAGAACGAGGGAGGGAGCCATATCGGGAAGCAGGGAAGAACCCAGAACTTATTTCATTTTATTTTCTATCCTATGAACTGGGACTGGGAACTAGTGGTGACATGCATGCTGGGAACTATGGGTAATGTGTTGCAATTCTTCCTGGGTAATATGACTGTCAACTTATATATTCTTATCTGTTCTTAACTGAGAGGTTTCTTTGGAAGGGTAAATCAATTTGATTTGATTTAAACAGTAAATACTAACTAGTAACAGTAAATAATAACTTGTTAAAGAAACTATCATGGTATATTACCACAGTAATTTCTATCAGTCTTATTTCAAGAAATTCTGTATAAATAATGCGACTACGTGCATGATGTTAAACAATATGTTTAAAAATATGTTTCATTTGTTTAGTTAACGATACAAATTGGCACTGTTCAATAAGGTTTATCAGTATCAATTTCAATAAAATATTCGAACAAACATGAAGAAAATATGAGCGATTTCTTGAGAACGCCATCCTATATCGAGTGAAGTGATGCTGTACATATATGTCACATGCTAGAAAAATACACTGAAATACAGGGAGCCTGGGGACAATTTTAAAACATCTAATCTCAAATCATTTAAATTTATTGATTAAGAATTTATTATACTGGTCACTGTTGATTAAAATTCCAGTCACTGGAATTAAAATAAATGGAAATATTTTATAATCGGAATTAAATCAACAGCGTCCGATAGAATAATGTAATGAAGTAAAATTACGGTATTTGAAACACTTAAGGTTCAAATGTCTCCAGATTCTTTCCAGCTTCAAAGTTATATTGTCTGACATATGTGTACTGCCTCACTTTGCTCGCGATAAGACTGATTTATGGGTTACAGAAATGTCCATGCAATTTTATTTTCAAAGTCCGGCAGGGAATATAAAACGCTCCCAGTAGCGGATCCAAGGGGGGGAGCCTGGGGGGCCTGTGCCCCCCCTTTTGCGTTGGACCAAAACATTTTATGGGTGCTGAGTTGGGATTTTGTAATAATTGTTTATAAAAACATTTATCACTGCAAATATATTAAAAAGAGTATAAATAGAGACCGGACCATCTAGAATCTCGCTCGCGCAAAGGCAGCTCGCACAAAGGCAGCTCGGGCCTTTGGTGTTCAACTGGCCAGGCCCTCCCCTTTCAAAATTCCTAAATCCGCCCCTGGCTCCATTACCAATAGTAATGCAGAGCAATCAATAACACTGAACACTACCACAGTATTCAGAGTTTAGACTTGCTTGCTAAACCTTTCAATATCACACAAATTAATCTTACCCAGAACTCCTCTAGCTTTACAAGATGAGAAACGTTCTTGATCCTTGAAATTCTATTTGATGCCAGATCCAACGTTGTCAGGTTGACCTGTAAAAATATTTTACATTATTTATTATTTAGTTGGCTCGAGGATATACATCTGACAAGAGGGGGTATTAAAGAGTTATTCAACAACTTATCCAGTTATCAAGGTCCACGATATGCATGATTGACAAATTGAACGACGCAGGGGAGGGCTTTCACAAACGACTAACACTGGGAGCACATATTTATTAGCTACTACCAAGCACATATGGATTTGTGATAAAACTCACTTGGCAGTTAAGTTTCAGTTACATTGTACATGTAAATTGAGAACGAATTATGTTGTTCAATTCAATGGAAATCGTAAACATTTAAAAAAATTTTGTAATGATGAAACATACTTTGTTTGCTCATGCTACACGCTTGCTTGCACTATATTTTTCTATTTACTGATGAAACATTTCTTAATTGCCAGCTGGCTTATGGCTGGTCTAACAGCCATATTAAATGAGCTGTAAGTACTTTGAGGTCGTACACACAAGCTTTGAAAAATTGGTTCTGGACTAAGTTAAGCGGGCCGCGTCCTGCCTTGGTGCCCTGGTACGGTGCTTGGGCAAGGGTACCTGTCTTAACAGGATTTCATCAGTGCGCGAGCCTTTTCCAGTGTTTCTTTGCAATTTGAGAAGTGAAAGGCAAGATGGCAGATGCGAAGAGGTCAAAGCAAAAATTATTCAAGGTTCTAGACAAGTAGCTAATATAGTACTGACGATATTTTTGGAGTTTGCTTTACATTCAGGGCCAAAATGAAACAATAGCGCTACTTAAAACACACAATAACTGCATGTGGCTTTCACTCTGTTGCCATGAACACGATAAATACTAATTTTGACATCTTTGGGCAAATTAGACTCCAGAACAACGGCGTGTGTGCACAACATTAGGGAGCTTCAGCACCACGGATGTCAGTGTAAACTTCATTGTAATTTTTTAATATATTTTTAACATTTGTAAATTAGGTATGATGATCCCTGTTGGGAACCCAATAAACCATAGTAGTATTAGGCTACATCTACACTAATACGTTTTCGAAAACCTCCGTTTTCATCTTATCAAAAACAGATATAAGGTTTTGCGTCCACACTAGCGTTCTTCATGGTGCTCACTGACTGATGATAACAAAATTCCAGGAGTTTTCCAGGAGTTCTCCAGGGTAGAAAATTTATTTT
>JANVCK010265622.1:0-15412 GCA_026546655.1 Epizoanthus illoricatus
CACCCACCCACCCATACATACACACACACGAAACATTACAAAGATAACGATCATGAAACAACGATACTAAAGTAAACACAGATAGTAATATACTAAGAAAATGACACAACTCCTTTTGTAACGACTTCAGTTAAGGAGTATATATATACCGATTTTGTTTTATTACATATTATATCATATATAACACATGTTATTTATATTACATTATATTACATATCATATCTTACATCATTATATATTTATTACACATATAAACATATGTGTTGATTTTCTTATCTACACTGATATCGAGAAGAAAAAAGTGTAACCTTGTCCTATCTCGTGACGTATTTACAATTTCTGCTGTTGTGTGAGTGTACATATTTATAAAATAATTTCCATTGGACGATATAATAGATAATTACAATTGCACTGTTTCAGTTTCAGTTTCATTCGCCAGTAAGAAGGTATTTGGTAACTAGGGTTCAGTCGGTTTCTCATTGTCCATATCCCCGCTGAGAAGGAAATAAGACACTGCATTGGAGGCTATAGTCACGAAAAATATATTTTAATTATGAAAATTTTCGTAATTAAAGTAAATCAATCTTTCCAGTACAAACGCTTTACCATCACCCAAGGAATTTTTAACTTATTATACAAAGAATATATTATCTAACAATCCACAAATAACCTTGGTAGCGACAAAACTACAATGTCCATACGTTAAATTACTTGCAAGCTATTTATGTTCCTGAGTAGAAGGGCGACAAACAAACGCAAGTGGTCATATTTATTCCGGGGGTAACTCCCTACAAAATCTGTTGCCTGTCCGACGACGCCCCAGTGACCCCCTGATTTGAAGGTACGAAGTTCTTGCAAAAAACCCCGCAATTTTTATAATACTGACAATGATCAAGAAGTGCGATTATGAAGTAGTTAAGATTCCCCGTTCTCGCCCTTTTGGAGGTCTCCGTGGGTACCATAGCTATCAAACTTTTGTACTAGGCTGGATATACAGCTATTTAAAAAAGGTTGACTTCCGAAAAGCGCAAAACGCAAAGGGCAGCAACAAGGGTACGTTGGTTTGAGATATTCTTATTCTGGAATAAGAATATACGGAATACATTCTCGTTATTCTGCCACCTGGAGCAGAATACAATGTATTGCAAGTATTCCAGAATAAGAATAGCTCCTAAACGAACGCTCATTCCGATTAATTCCGGTTATTCTTGTTCCGGAATAGTTCCAAGCGAACGCGCCCCAAGTCTCAAAGGGAATTGCGGAAGCTATAAATTACCTAAAGATTTACATTTTGCCGTGGCCATAAGCAGCTTTTGACTCCTTTGAGTCTTGGTGTTACCCTTTGCGTTTTGCACTTCGCGCATTTCGGATGTCAACCTTTTTTGAAATAGCTGTATACCTTCCATCTCTAAACACATCTGAACTCCATACAAACTGTGGCTGTGACAATTTTATTGCTGATATATCATAACAGTCTCAAGTTAGATTATTATTTATTTGCCTCACAATTTAGGTGCTTATCTTTCTACTGATACGCAGGGATAAATCAGATGTTGTTAATGCAAAGGAGTGAGAAGGTTCAAAGTTAAAGCTGCGTTTATACACAGTACACAATACTAACCACTGAAGTGAACTTGTTGTAGTTCAAATGAACTGTACTGTCGATACCTAATAAAGTATATACAAGTGTAAAATACTGTTGGTCGAAGTGCAATAACCTCTTCACTTTCATTTATCCAAAAAGCCCGTTTGTTCAGCTGACGTCGATTTCAAATCTGTTTTCCGTAGATTGCGATTTTCCGTGCGCAACGACATCTTCTGCCCAACAATTTAACTAAAGGTGTGCAGCTATAAGCAACATGTGCTCTGAAACCATCTCGCTGAAATGCCTCTGTTCTCCAGGGACGTTTACCATTTGCATGTCAAAACCATAGCTTTTGGTTGGATATTTAAATGGTACAGTTCGTTCCAATGGAAAATTCTCGGAAACGACGGAAAACTTCAGACGTAATCCTCTTTTGCCATCCGCGAAAACTCCGGTTTTTCAATGCAAAAACGGCCCCGATGTCAAGAGAAATTTTACTTTCTTTTATTTATAGAGTTTGCTGAAATGTTTCGTATGGCGCTTTCGATTCGTCGGGTTCGGCGGACTGGTCCGACGGGAACTGGTTCTGGCCAGACTGGCCCTGCTCATGGAGTTCTTCCGTTCCGGACGGCCAGGGCGCGGGAATTTGAGGACTTTTGGCGGGAAAAATGCTCGCGCGGGCCTTGACCTTTCCATTTACCATCACCAGAACCAGTTCTCTGGGGCCGGCCGGACCCTACAAATGGAAAGCGCCCTTACTTTCATTTATACATTTGGGCTGCGAAAAGCTTGAAGAGGCACTGCCAGTCCAAAATACCGACATTTTAACGCTTAAAAGCGTCATCCCATTTCTATGAAATATCGTCAAATGTGAAAATGTCGTACAATTAAAAACAAGTGACTTTAGCTAGAATGCAGTACGCCAGAGATGGAAGAGGATTACGAATCGTCGTACCCGACCGGGTTCAGAGTCAAGATTAACAAGGCCCCTTTGAATCCATCCTCGGAGACCTTGTGGCAATCCGTGGGTCATCACGTAGCTACTTGAACGAATGACGCTATTGGATAACCAAACAATCGCAATAACAATGACCCACACCTTTACATAAAACCTAACCATCCAAAAACAAAGGAGCTCCTTTGTGACTGTGAACAATAAGAGACAATAGAGCTACGTGATTACTGCAATCCGTCGGATGAGGGAAGAGACTAGAGGTGGGAAGAAGAAAATAGAAAGGCTCATCTTTGCGGACGTAATGTTTATCAACCTTTCAATTTCAAACACCTTTGAGGGTTTGTCCCCAACATCCAATCAACTACCAGGCTCATAAGCAACAACAGTGAAGATTCGCCTACAGCGAATCTATGTTGAAATAACTCAAGTTGTGAACGAGAGATCGCAGCGCTTTGTTTTGTTTGCTGCCTCTTCAATTACCAGTATGCTAAACTTTAGTCAATGCCCCAATGACATTCGCCACTTACTACTTCAACAATAACAATACGTCATTCTGGTTACTATTGCGAGGACAGTTTTATACTTTAAAGTTTTATACACGAAATTCAAGAAAGGTCCACTTTTGTGTGCAAAAATGTAAAATAAATGACCGAAGGGTATTCTGGGGATCCATCTTGAGGGTTAATTTGTATTCACATTGTATTAGTTTCTTCTCAGTTTCTTCATCGCGGAAGCAGTAGGAAACAGGTTATTTCCATATAGATATATGCTAATAAACTACTGGGACCGAATGGGTAAAATATTATGGTACTAAAACGCTAAACACTTCAGGTAGTTGTACTCTAATAAGATCTCGTCAACTGGTTCGAAAAGTTTGGAACTTTTGTCTTTAGCAGGTCAGGGTTATATTATTTTATTTATTGCTGTGCAGTTCACAAATCGATTCAGTTTGGAAGGCAACGGCCGGGGTTCGGGTAAGAATGGGTGACATGGTTCTTTCAGATTATATCTGTCATTACAAACCCGTAAACCACCCAGTACAACAGTTCATTCACACACACTGTGATCGAGGGGTCTGCCAAGCAGTCCGTGTTTAATCATTTTTATTTCAGTCTGTAGTTACACTATGGCCATGGCCAATTCATTAATCATCGGGCTCAGCTTGGCAAAAATCTCTTCTAAATATTGCAACGTAGAAATAGCACAAATACAAAATTTCATCTGCGAACTCAATATGCTGCAATATTACCTTGATTTACATGTAGCATATGTGAAAGTTAACACGAAATGGACACAGCTTCATTTACAAACGCTATACTAAAGACACATCCAAATCGAACAGAATGCGATAAAATTTACAGAATATTCGCCAGTTCTTGGCCTTAATTCCCTCTGCCACTGGAAACGCAGTATCTGGGAAGTGTTCGAAGCACACCAAGCTACAGTATTTCAGCGTGACTACATACATATCAGTATGCAGTCTTAAAAAGCTTTTTGTCTTTCATTTTAAAACGAATCACTTGCCGACGCGCACTAGTAGTACAATTATATGCCCAAAGACTAAGACGATTTCGAGAGACTGGATGGCTCCCATCTGACAACAAGCAAAATGTAAAAGTTACAAATATGCGATCAACCTACACTTTACTTCCTGTAACTAAAGTTTCACGTCATTAGCGAGGGACCAAGAGCACGTTTTTGAACCTCATATGAAACTGTTACTGCAAGGAAGGAAGTGTGGGGAGTTTTTATGGTAACTGTGGCCTCCTGAGTCAGTTTTTGTTTCTTCGTGTGTGTAGTTAAAATGAGGCACACGCTGTTGGGCGTACATGTCTAGTTGGTTACTCTACAGGTCTGTGTCGTACCAAGTCCCTCCTGGCGGCGGATGGTGGCTAGGGGGAGGTAGACTGGTGTCGACATTCATGTCATAGGGTCCTGGATGATAGTCGCCGGGTCCATGAGTATAGTCCATCATGCTTTCCTGGGGATAATTGTACGCGTTGGAATGCATGGGGAAGTTGGGGTCCATAAAGTCTCCTTCCATTGCCTACAACCAAAGTACACACAACATCAAATATGACGACTCAAGAAAGCAAAAAACCTCCAAAACAAATAAACAAAAATATACTAGTTTCTCGATAGAGCACAAAACTCATTTGCTCGAACGAACGGCTAATATTTGCACCTATGGTTCAGTGTTCCTCTTAAACTACAACTTGAACCTAACTTCCATTACATACCGGATATAATCAACACCATGTTCCCTCTCAATCAACATAGTATATTCTTGGATCACCTTATTCTCACTTAATTTTGCGCGTCGTAATTGTCGCTATTTTCGCACTTTAAAAAAAACCTGGGAAAATTAAGCCTCCCGCAAAAAATTCTCGCGAAATCTAAAAGCGGGAAATTTAGTACCTCAATCTGTAAAGAAAAGTGCGCACCAACAATAACTGGTTTATATACAAGCCCTTTATTCCAGTATTGAATCTATGCACTCCTTGCGTGTACCTATTTGAAACTTACGTTTGTTAATAAGGTTTCTTAATATATCATGTCAACAACTGAAGGCGATGACTTTTTCGCCAAATTTAATTCCTTCAAGTCCAATTTTTTTATGTAATCGCGAAAATAAAGCTGTACAAAATACGGTTCAGTCAATTAAGTACGCACGAAAATAAGAATAAGATAGCTGGCATTACCACTGACCCACTAACACAACACATTCATATGTACCTCTGGCCACGGCATGTCATCGCGGAACAGAGAACTTGTCAGTTCTACTGAAAGACGCTTTTTATAATCTTGTGATTTATCTTCAGACATTCGGAAGAGCACAGCAGCAGCATAAGCAGCAATCCCCTCATTTCTGGAGTGAAGTAGATCTGTTAAGGGTGTGGTGGCATTTTCAGCCTCTATTGCTTCAGCTCCTTCTTTGTCTTGTGCCAGCTCACACAAAACCCCGGCTGCCACTCGTTGGATGTTCTCGACTGGTGAGTACAGAAGCTGTAAACAGACAAATTACCGTGTGTTTATTGTGGTACTGAGTAATGGATACCACTGCAAGTAGATGAAGAATAATCGTGAACCCAGTACATTGCCATACACAAGACCTATATTGGTAAATTTGCCCGAGAGAATGGGCGTGGAGAGCGGAGGGTGAGGGATTGATCCTCAAACTACATTCAATTTTTCAAGTCTTGAACGATTAAATGTATCAGTTCTGTATGGCAACGCAATTTCCAACAAATAACATTTTGAGAACTCAATTAACAAAACTTTAAAATGAGACATTAGTTTAAGAAACAGCACAAAGCCGATAAGGTTATTGAATTTGAATAAGAAATAAAAAGTACCGTAAATATTTAACCAATTCATGAAAAGCTACAAAACAACTATTACTTTCAGTGTTAAATCAAGCAAGGAAAAGGTCTTGGCTGTTCCTAGAAAGTGTCAGTTGGAGTACGTTTCAACTAGCTTACTCTGCCAATCTTTTGCTTAGTTGTGCTGGACGTGAAATTAATCTACCGTAATTAGAAACAGGCCTAAGGTCCGCTTATTGTTTCGATACTCCACAGCCATGTACAGATGTTTGTCAAGTGTCCTGCCTGGAACTGCCTTCAATTTATTGCCCCAAAACACCTGAAAACAGTGCGCTCCAATACTGACAGCTTGAAATAGAACCGCACAATACGGCAGTGCGTAAAATAGTCAGAAGAATACACAATCCCACTAGAACAACTGGAGAGAAGGTAAACAATAAATTTGTATTTTTATATCAGGTAAAAGGGTAACATTTTATGCTTTGGATGCTGAAGTCAAGCCGAGTTCAAACTGGTTCAAGTGTTAGGTAAACAATGTGACAACGTTACCTGGACAAACAGTGGGATACAATGCAAACTCCTGATAACTGCCCGGTTGTGAGCTTCTCGGGCAAGGATATGCAATGCACCAACTGTGCCTTCAACAATGTCCTCCATGCGCACTCCATCCATGACCACACTCTGTCCAGGCCTCCTCTGCATATCCTGATGTGCTCGCATTAGAAGCTGAACCAGGCGTGGCAGGCCTCCATGCTCTCTGACTGGTGCATGATTGGCAGGGCACAAAGCCAAGTTTCTCATCAGCCCAATAACGGCCTTAATGAGTGGCCAGCGAGATGGAGGGTGCAGCAGCTTAACCAGCACAGGCAGGCCATAGTGAATACGCACAGCATTCTGGGCTGCCTCTGAGTCTGGGTGTCGGCTGGTCAGATGCCGCAAAGCACATACCTGCAACATACTTGTGACGTTAGAAAATATGCTTGCAGGAGGTTATAAACTGCCTTTGTCATTTATCTTATCACACAAATAGCATTTACAGATATTTACGATAATATTACCAAAGTAAGGAATATTTTGCTCCGACGAAGGGCTAGCGCTCGAAACGCCAGATGAAACCTTTCACCCTCATAGCAAAAAACTTAACATATCAACTTTTAGTTGATCAAATACTTATTCAAATCATAGCTTCTGCAGATTGTTATGAAGGTGATAACGATGCCTAAAAAACTGGGTGGCTTCACTTATAAACTTAAAATGGCATTACAAGTTTAAAACATGTTCAAAGTCTTGTCTAAGAATACAAATATTAACAGAAGTGAAGGAAACTTTTACGTACTGCTGGCTCTGTTATCTCCTCCCTGTCCCCAGCTTGCAGGCAAGTCCTCACCAATGCTTCAATCCCACCAAATCTACAGACCAGCTGCTTATTGCGGGGATTGTTACAAGTGAGGTTGGACAGAATGCCAGCAGAACAAGTGACAACTTGAATGTCGTTGGATGAGAGCAACTGTACAAGCATCTGGAGTAAGTTGTCAAGTCCATCTTCCTTTGTTGCTGCATCAGATAGGTTGCGCAGGGTCCACAGGCAGTTCTGCACCAACCTGTTACTCTGGTGACCCAGGTGCATTGCAAGAGCCTGCATTCCACCAGCCTGCAAGCAACATACAATTATTTTTGTCTCTCTTCAGGGACACTTCCTCATGTGATACACATTCGTTTCTAAATGGAATCTAATGCTCCAATTATCTTCTTTATGATTCAATAACATTAGGTTGCATTCCATTTGTCAGGTCTGTCCAGTCTGGCTGGGCTGAGCAGTCAGTTCTCAAATGGAATGGTACAATTTTAGTGACTGGTTCAGGCCAGACTGGCTGCGTTATTGCAGTAGAGGTACTGTTCTGGTACAAAGCATTTAGGGTGCCGAATTTACTAGCCAGACTGGCCAGGACAGACAAATGGAAAGTGCCTGATGAGGATGATATCATCCGAGTCCTCTCAGTGGGGAAGGAACCTGGTACACACTTACTCTTTGGGTCTGAAAGTTGTATAATGATACTGTAAACTTTCAATATTCAGCACCCACTATAATCCCCCCTCCTCTAATCACCTGAATCCTCTCAGTGGGGAAGGAGCCTGGTACACACTTACTCTTCAGGTCTTAAAATTGTAAAATGATACTGTAAACCTCCAATATTCAGCTTCATGATACACCCTCTCCAAAAAAGATAAGCCCCAAAATTTCAGATGCAAAAGTACTTAAAAAAAGAAGTCCCTTTCCTGAAAATAAGCCCAGTGGCTTCTATTTATATAACACTGTATTTAATAACCTGTAGTTAAGCATTTTCAAGACAAAAACGTCCTTCCAATAATACCCCCCCTTCCCCTCCAAAAAAAGGCCCTGGGTTTATTATCAGAAGTTTATGGAATTTTACGATATTCCAAAACCTACACGAGCCATATCATCTTTCACACTAACATCAACTTACTTCTGTAATCAATACTTGTCTGATTCTCACCTCAACGATAGCTTGTTTGTTGTCTGTGTCCACAGATAACACCTTCAACACACGGCTAGTTGTGAAGAGCAGTTTCTCATATGTGTAGCTTCTCATCATCCTCACCAGCTCAGCCGGACCACCAGATGCCAGGATGATAAGCTTGCTCTCCTGGTTGCCGTATGCCAGAACATGCAGACAGTCTAGTAAGCAGTGAACACACAAGCATTAATTACTTCATGTACTGGTACCAGTATATCATAGCTAGTGAAGCCATGTGACTGAACAGTTATTATGTTGTAATAACACTCCAGCAATTAGAGTCCATCTCTGACCATGCTAGTGTAAATATCAATTAATCAGACTCCAAATTATGATGTAATTCATGAATCCACCATCTTGCATTTTGCAGACCATCTGGGAAATATTGATGACACCAGATGTTGCTATAATTTTAAGTTAATCAAAAATGATTGTAACATCTACAATGATTTGATTGAACTTTATTACCCAAGATGTAAAACAAATCTTGTGGTTCCTCAAATTTGAAGAACTTTTGTTGGAAGTTCCTAACACAACTGTTTACTTAGTCCACTGTACATGCAAAACATTTCCTATCAAACCAGTATATATGCCACAACAGTGCTATACAATAGGTTACTTTTCAAATGAAGTATTCTAAGAGAAGGGATTTCATTCGCTCAAGCTGGAGCAGCAAATGTAAACGTTCCATTCAGGAACCTACATGTATACAAACAACATAAAGGGTAAACTACCAAACTGATCAATTTTCTCTTTCATACCTGTAACAATAGCCAAGAACTTGACATTTGATCTTCCAAGTAGAGCAACCATTTTCTGAAGCCCTCCTGCCAGCCTAACGGCCATCTTGGCACCCTCTTGGTGTAGGAGCAGGTTGTGAAGTGTTGTGATAGCATAGAACACCACAGCCTCCACCTGGGAGCCCAGCAACTTGACCAGGGCTGGAATGCCGCCAGACTTGAAGATCGACAGTAATCCTTGTCTGTAGTGGAACAGACAGCATGAAGGTAAATACATTTGGCTATGAAACAGAATACTTGCCATGGTTGCCACTCATTAGGTTCAAAAAAAATATTCTGACCACAAAATAACTTTTACTAACCATTCATGACATGGTTGCATGTCGATTGAATAAATCTGAGTGCCTATAGCTAACTACAGCATGAGCTTCTTAGGTATTCACCCACTTTATTTTCAAAATTTGACTCTCTAAATCACAATTTGGTAAACAAAATATAAAATTCCCTGACTTCTCTGTGACTTTGATGAGGAAGTTTGAAGTTCCCCGATTTGATCCCAAATCTTCTGACTTTTCCCTAACCTTGAAAAAAAATTTTTTCTCTGACTTTTCCCCAATCTGTAGCAATTGTGACTTGTACATTCTTGCAAATTAAATTACAAAACTTTAGAAGTGTCGTAAGATGTAGTCAACAAGCACTCCATATACGTACCTGTGATGTGACAGGTTGTGCAAAGTGCCAGCAGCACAGCGAGTGGTCTCCACGTCACTGGCATTGTTAATGGCTCGTACTAGGGCAGCCACCATTTGTGGGGAATTCATTATAGCATGCCGACTTGCATCCTTCTTGGACAGCTGATGGACCATCATCGCAGCCTGTCCAACCACCGCCTGACATGATGTGCGCATACATTAGTAATCTTGCTTATGATATGTTTCAATTTACTCTAACTTTGATACCAAATTAAAATTAAAACTAAAGGGAGGGCATTATTGTTGTCCAGGCTCTCATTAAAAGATGGAGTACTTTTTTACATATATTCCTTTATAATCATCAATAACCATATTTATAAAACAATACAGTACTTGGAGGTTACAACACAATTGCATGTGCTTTGTTGGCGAGTACATGAACAAGGAATTTCAAATACTGCACAAAGTTCATTATACATTGAGCAAGTTCATGTATTTGCCAACAAATCGCAAGCAAGGGTGCTTCAACAAATGTAATATTCAAATTGACCTTGCTGCCAAATACTACAACAAAACAACCAAACACAAAACAAGCATCTAATTGAATCACTGAAAACAGAAATCGTTCACGAAATGCTGCAAGGTGCTGAATTATGGAGAAGCAAAGTGAAAGCAACAAAATGTGTCGAGGAAATAAAGCCACTTGTGTCCCTGTTTGTCTCTTACAACTATTTCTATGTGATAAAAAGTTTATCAAGAAAAACCTTGAACATTACCTGATCCTCATCATTCAACAACTTGGTCAGCTCAGGGATTGCACGAGTGGCCAGGTCAGCATCATCCTGTTACAAGAAAACAAAATCTGTTTAGCACCCAATGTACAGTCACTACACTTTCAGGGCCTAACCACAGAGTCCTCAACAACTTTTACAAGAGACGTCAGGGTGGCACCAGGATTATTGAAAGGGGGTTCAAGTTGGCCAAGCTTCAGGGTGGTCAGATAAATTCTAATTGTAAATATAAGAGATTTTGTACGCAATTGAAAGGGGGGTTTGTTCACACTCCCAACCCCCCTCTAGCATTGCCCCTGGATGTAACTTTGTCAGTAGGAGTAATCAAGTACACTCATTCACTTCACTACTTGTGACAACTTCCTGTAACATCTACTTGTTATACCCATGACAGGTATAAGAGTTGTGGGAACTTCAATTGAGAAATCTGAAGAACAAACATATCACACTGTTTATTTATTGTCGATTTTGAGTGTGCCAACTGAGAACATTAAGGGATCGATTGCAAACCCAACTACTGATACAATCACTGACAGCTTGCTTAACTATTGATACATATACTTCTGATAGACAAAGACAGTACAGAGATAATCTACTAAATCCCTATATCCTTTCCTGGAATGAATACAAAAAGCCCAATTCCAGTTCCCCATTACTTTTATTATAATGTCTGGTCATGAAAACAAATAAATCTGTGCTAATTTATATTTTTTGCTTGACAAATATCTCTCAGAAAGTGGGTTTTGCAGAACTGTTGCTAGTACACACAGTTAACGTTACAAGTAACTGTAAAATGTCGACATTGTGTTACTAACAGTGCATTGTGCCAGTTGAAGCAGTAGTTGGTAGTTGATGCCAGTAGCTTGTGTGTCAGTCATCATATTGCCCTTACACAAGCTTTTCAATTCCTAAAACGGTCATATCCACCCTTAGCAACATAGATGAAGCTGAAATTCCAACCCTCTCATTCTTGGCGATCATTTCTAGCCTCCCATTTTCACTCCATAATCTCCCATTTGTTTACTTTTCTTTGTAAAACAAACCAAAATGTTCTTCCCCAATGTCTCTTGTCTTGTAAGCTTTCAAATGCAGGCAATGCAATTTTAGTGACCCTCAATTTTCAAAATTTTCTGGGGGAAGGGCATGCCCCCAGACCCCTAGTAACTCATGCCTTTGTTGATCAGTGAACCTCCCTTTTTCCATCTGCAGAGGTTGGAATCTCTGATACACTCAATAAGGTTCCCAATTTGTCAATGCCCTCAGTAACAAAATATATATTAATTTAATTATTATTTTAAATTCCCTTTTATGTTGTGTGTTGGTTGGCAAAATTGATTTATAAATTGGTTTCATTCATATACCCAATTCGTTTTTCTATCAATACTAAAATAAAACTGTATTTCCTATATTTCTGCTGAAGTGAAATTTGAAATATTAAGCATCTTCATACAATATAAGTGTGAAGGTGTCCTCCCATAAGTAAGTAACAGAACTTCATGTTAACATGGACCCAACATTACAGACCACAAAGATGGCAACTCACTCACCTGGTAGTTTATCAGATTCACCACTGCCTGTTTGAGCATCAGTGAGGGCTCTGCAAGCCTTTGCACTGCTGTGGCAGATGTGGAGTCAAACTGGGTTGATGGTATTTCAGCTCCTTCAACCAGTGTCTCAGGGAACATGGCTTGTTTGATACGTTGGCTGAAACATACAGAAAATTCTTGTCACCAACCTGAAAATATGTTACCTTTACTTTTCAGCTTCAAATATGACAAATATCATGTTGCAATATTCTCCTTACTAGGCTCCATACATTTCTTGTAAGACAGGTTGAGAGAAATAATTCAATGATCAGTTCCTCTATTCTCATTTCCAAAATTAATTACTTTTATTGATAATTTAAGTGCAAGATAGATGATGATAAATCTATCTCTTAAAGTTAAAGTTAAAGATAACTTTAAAGTAGTCCAAATGGAAACAAAAACAGACAAAAAGTACTCTGGGAATGCGAACATCATGCAAAATAACTAGGTTGCCATTTTTAGATTCTTTGAGCTTTAATTTACGTGTAACATTTCCATGTTTTCTTTAACAAACATTGAGAATGTGTATAATATTATGTGGACAGAAATATTTGAGGAAACAAGAAGCAATTACCTCCTGCTAGAGACAAACTGCTCGTTCATGGTCTGATACTCCTGATCAGTGAAACTAGATTCCCACTCAAATCCCATAGTTGCAGATTTCATGTAATCATCGTCCTCATCTCCCTTCATAGAGGGAGCAGTTGTCGTCGCTCCACTCATGAACCCTGACTCAGGGGGATGGTGTGCCTGGTACCAGTATGCCGTCTGGGCATCTTTACTCATCTCCCGCTGGGGCATGCCAAGTGAACTAGTTTCCATCGTGGATTTCTAAACAAGATAACACAAGTATGGTCTTATAAACAAAATTTAATATTGTTTCTTATTGCATAACACCATACGTGGAAATTATAATCTGACTGATTCCTGTATAGGGCGGCTCAAAGGTCATAAAACCAACAAGTAAGGTTGATAAACTTAAATAATATTATTGCTATATGGTATGTACTTTTGGTCTGGAAATTAATTTTAGATCATGATATCATCATCAGCTAATAATTAGAAACATATAATATATAGTTCTTATTAACCTTGTTGGCTTGGTCTGTACTGTAAGCTATGGACCAAATTTTTTCTCCTTACTATGGCCTAAGTGTGAGGGCCATGAGAGGGGAGAACTCACTTTGTAAAAAAATTTTTCAAGACAGTCTCCAAGTCATTTGTGATCCCCTTTGAGTTAAGGAACTCGTGTCTTTGAAATATGGCCATTGTTACATCCGAAAACTGTATTTGACTAAAGGATGCACTTATGAATGCAGCAAGCGACTTTTTATTCTTAAAATAATTCATTTGTAGAAAACAATCATTTGCATATATACTGGCATTTCATAATTTGTTAAACTGAGCAACTATTATCCCAAGTTTAGAATACATCCATGCAAAAGTGTAGTGGTGATCCGCCATATCGTGGAAACCGCAAAGCTCTAATCTGACTTGTTTTGAAAACAGTGTTTGAAAACTTTTTGAAACTATTAACTAGATCAGTAAAACTTTCTACATCAAAGCCACAACAACATTTCATCTTCTCTATAATAGTGACCATCCAAAATCATTTCAAGTGTTCCAAAGTCACTGCAGCGAAAATAGAATATGTACATCTTAGGACTGGTTTCATGTTCTATTTCGCTGGCCTATCTTGTTTGAGTATGTCGATGGCATGACATCCACAGGTCACATATCAGTTTCAAATCGAATTTATTTTGAAGAATTGGAGTGCTGCTGATTTCTTCAAATACTGTTAGGAATTGTTCATAAAAACAGAACAGTAAAAAACAAGAAAAAGGAGGCGGTGGGAAAAAGGAAGTGGGTGGGGATGAGAAACTAATATATATTTTTTTGGCATTACTAGTACTGGACACCTATACACAAATAATAAAATTATGTATTAATAACTGATCATAAGCAGGATATGACAAATGTGTACAATTCTGCAAATTGGTTTTGGCTCAAAACTTTAGAGACAAAATGTCAGATCTTTGCAAATAAGTCAACATCTTAAAGTGCTACAGTGAAAACAATATTTCAGAAACTTGAAATTTACAATGTCTTAAACACGTACACTTGGGACAGTGTAGTTATATTAACACAGCATCTATATGCAGGGTGCGATTTCAGGGCCAACAAATGACAAAAAGTAGGCCAAAAATGTAGATTTGTAGGACACAATGAAGACAGCCTACAAATTTCCAGATAAAAATTGTGACTCCACAGCTTAAATTTGTTGCCAGAAATTAGTTGCCCTGCTAATTTAAGATTGATTTTGTAGGTCAGAAAAAATCCTCAAACCATGCCCTGGCTATATGATAGATCTGCATTCTTGTAAGTGTAATTAATCAAGATTGAAGAATAATATAAAATCGCTAAAAGTAATTAAAAGTTTGTTATTAAAAAACAAAAGTTTTGATACAATTTACAGTTTTTCCAGCTGGCCAAGGCTATCTTAAGCCTAATTCAAATGTTATGCTATTGTCGAACTTAATAATCAGTCAGTTTAACTGTATTAAGTTTGACAATAGCATGGCATTTAAAACCATGTTGTGCCAGATTCATGCAGCACGATTGAGCTTCGCTTGATGTGGTTTCGAACATTGTGCTATCATCAAACTTAATTCAGTCAAGCTCAATGCATACATTATGAATACATTAGGATAATTTATTTTTGCACTATTTCAACAGACTTGTGGTAAATGCAAATTCAATTAACCGATTTAAGTTTCAGGAGAGCATGGCATTTGAAACAGGCTTAACTATGATTCTAATTTCACGTATATATATTTCAATATTTGTTATTTCAATTCACATCATACACATAACTGAACAACCAACCACTGATTTTCTATGTCTTCTTATGCAGGAGTCAATATTAGCCCCCACCCCCCCCCACCCCGGGGCGAGGTGGGGATTTGATAAATCCTACTGTCTAATCTGAACAAATGCCCCCACACTTGGGGACACTTCCCACCTAACAAAGTCGTCTAATGCCCCACCCCTGGGGCCTGATTTAGCTCATGCAGATGCAAAAACAACACATTGATCAGCAAATATTATCGAATTTACTCCTTAATAAAATGCTAACAAAACAAAAATACATCAAAACTGTGAAAATTCAAGTATGAATCAATCCCAAACAGTCATGCAAATCA